>JAVYIG010014378.1:0-41863 GCA_035222895.1 Strongylocentrotus droebachiensis
TTATAGGATATGTATATTAAACCAGCAAAATACGCAATATACTAAACTCAACATTGATTATTTATAATGATAATACATAAAAGGGTATCGTGAATGTTTTCTATATTTTATAATGTTGCCTAATGAAATGTGCATATATTTTTCAAAGATTCTTCATATGTATATGTGATTGGCAGAACATTCTCTCGATATGAAATCGCCATTAAAGTTTCACAATTTGACAGTGTTGTAAGAACTATATTGTCTATATTATGTCTTTTCACGTTGACGAGTGGCATGGTGTGTTAATGTCACAGTGATTTTGAAGTGTAACACAAAGAACTATATTTACAGATAGGGTAATGGCTGATTTTTAACATTGTTTACTTTGTCAGATGTTAGTGGCAATAAACATTGGCGAAGCTCCAGGGGGCATGATACACGTGCGCTCATCATTACAAATTAAAATAAAAGAGGGAAAATGAAAGGAAAAAGAGGGGAAATAATATGACAGGAAGACACTACGACTTCTCTAACATCCTCCCTCATTGTAATGATCTTGTTAGTTTGCATTTTATCCATCAAGTAATACCAGTGCCCCCCTCCTACCCATGATGCAGGTGAACCCGCAATATATGGACCCACTCTACTTCATTCGCGATACAGCCGAACATGACGATGGGGATGGTGGTGGTACTGATTATGATGGTGGTTGTGGTAATGATGATGTTGATGATGATGATGGTGGTGAGAGTGGCAATGGTGATGATGGCGGTGGTAATGATGATGATGGTGATGGTAATGATGATGTTGGTGGTGGTAATGATGATGATGATGATGATGAAAATGGTGGTGGTGGTGGGGGTAATGGCGATAATGATGGTGGTAATGATGATGATGGTGGTGGTGGTGGTAATGATGATGTTAATGTTGAGGGTGGTAATGATGATGATTTATGTAATATATTTATTTATTTCTGATATTTATACAGGGTGGCACATATCACCAATTTGGTGGTCTTCCATGAGGCCCTGTTTGGTAGAATAAATCAAATAACAGCAGCAAAAACAAAATAAATAAATACACAAGCATATAAACAGTTACAATACAAATTAATTGGTATCCTTATGAAATAAACTGATCATTCAAGAATTATCCTTGATCATTTAAAATAAATATGTGAATGGGTTTTCAATTTCAATAGAAAATACATTTAAACATGAAAAAAGAATAAAATGAAAATAACATAAAGAATAGAGGATAAAATTTATTTAAAAGAAAGAAATAACAGGATTTTAACCGTACATTGTTATAAACATATTTACATTCAATTGCTCTTTAATTAGTGATGATGATGATGGCGGTGGTAATGAAGATGACGATGATGATGATGGTGGGGTGGTAATGATGATGAAGATAGAGGTGGTAATGACGTTGATGGTGGTAGTGGTATTGACGATGATGGGGGCGGTGATGATGATGATTGAGATGGTAGTATTGACGTGAGGATGATGATGTTGGTGGTTTTATAACGATGGAAAAGGTGGTGGTGATTACGAAAACGAATATGGAACGTTACCTAGCCTGGATATTAGTAAGATTAACTGATGATACAGTAATAATTCTTATAATTATTAAGATGATGATGATGGTGATGATGGTACATTTTTTAATGATAAGAAGAAGAAGAAGGAGGAGAAGAAGTAGAAGAAGAAGGAGGAGAGGAAGAAGGAGGAGAAGTAGTAGAAGAAGAAGAAGACAAATTATACTAATACTAATTATTCGAAAGCTTTAGGATAATCTACCACTAGACAATAACAAAAAGCCTCTTCTGTTGCTGTCTTCAACGCTCTGTTGAAGACGCACTTGATTTCATAAGCTTTCGAATAGTTATATTTATTAATGTTTTGTCTATAGAGTATAGCGCTGTTAGGTGATTTTTTTTTCTCCATCAAAGCGCAGTAGAGTATATTTATATAGTTAATGCTGTATATAAATTGATATTTTATCAATTATGATAATAAGAGGCCAGCCCTTATCCATATGGAGGAGAGGGGCGAACTCCAATATAACATTTTATTTCATGTATCTACTTCGTTTTATTGCACATAAGTAAAAAGGATGGCCCATTCAATGAAATATTATGCTGCGTATCAATGCTTTCTTCAATGACCACTAAATACTATTACAACTAGCCTATGTACTTGGACCTAACAAATTCAATGCCTTTCTCTCCAAAACATTGTTGTGCAAATTGGTTGAAACACTTTCATTGTACATTTTAAATAAGACATTCAAGCAAACTATAATTTGGACGTACAAACAAGAACGATCCGCAAGATCACATTCTAAGACGAATTGATTACCTATGTGTTTCTATGATCTTTACATCTATGCCTGATTAAGTTTCTCCGTCTAAGATCCTAATTGATGTGATATACGGGGAGGGGAGCCATTTCGTATCTGCGGCAACTATTGGGAACGTTCTAGCAAGGAGGGGACGATGAAGTGACCATGCTGATCAGCAACGCTTACGAAAAAACCGTGCAAAGGATCCAAGGTAGTCCAATCTGTCTGTTGTGGTCTTCCAGCATCCCGGTAGTGAGCACAACTTTTTTTTTTGGTCCTCGAAAATTTGAAAAATCGTACCCCCTCCCCCCCCCCCCCCCCCGCCTTGAGCGCCAGGGGGGGGGGGGGGGCATCTCCAAAAAAAGGTAAAATTAACGTGTTTTTACACGTCTTTTTCTCAGGGGGGTGGGCCCGGGCCCGGCCCCCCCCCCCACGGATCCGCCACTGATCAAAGCAAATGGTTGACGACGGTGAAGCAGTCACCACAGACAAGGAGCTTATGCTCCTTAAAGGTACTATGTCCCATTTGCAGGCCAAAAAAATTAAAAGGTTCAATTCCAACGGCATTTGAAAAATAATACTAATTAAGAACTTCCCTAAAAAAGGTGGGGCTTGAAAATGTCTTCAAGTGGAAAAATAACGACTATTAGTTGTCAAATCGACTTAGGAGCTATAGAGCCAATAAGTAATACTCTTGATTTTCAGACCATTGTACCGAATGGTCATACGTTTTATGCTGCACAAAGATTCAATCAGTTTAATTTTGGCCATCACAAGAAGTGGGTTATTGATGTAGACAAATGCTCATGTACCCTTTACAGATCATTTTATGTATGTTATTACCAAAGAAGAAAAAAAGCCAGTTGGTCACTCAATAGTGTCTGACAGTGAAGTCTAGCAAGTAAACGGGTTTCCTTGCATAATTCGAACATAAGGACACTGGTAACGTTTACATTTCACAGATAGGACATACATGACATATTCGTAATTCCTGCAAAGTTCTACATAATTTGAGGTTGGCTGCCAAAGGGACATAGTACCTTTAAGAGGACATATTTTTTAAAAATTGTTTTGGTCCCGAAATTTGAAAATTTGACTGATCGACATTCCGTTCCGTTGGGGGGGGGGGGGGGGGTTGGGGGGGGGGGGGGTAAGGTCATCTTTTTTTAGGTCATCCATTAGGACTTTAAAAAAATAAAAAAAAAAAAAAAAAAAAAAAAATCAACACTCAAGAGGGGGGGGGGGGTTTCCCGAAAAACATACACATACAACAAACTCAAGCCCCCCCCCTTCGTACGCGCCTGCCTCTACACCTCGAACCGCATTACTTTTACTGAAAGAGCGATGAACGTAATTAAGTCAATTTTCATTTCTTTTACCGGGGACATTACCATATTCCCGCTGTATAGAGAGACGGGGAAAAGATTGGGGCTGAAACCGAACATTCATTCTCTATATGACATGAAATATTTGGATCTTTTCCTAATCAATCACCTTGCGTAGGATTTCCCGATTCCGTTGTCACCTAATGTAATCCCATTTGAAGGTTTAACTATTCAGCCTGTTGAAGTATTAAATGAGGTCAGAATAGTGTATTTTCATGTTGAAATATACATGTAATATTTTAGGGGCAAGAGGAGGGAGGAATCAGCATTTTAAGTGAGCTGTGGTTTACTATCTCAAACGTCTACAAACGTTTTCCGCAACCATATTGATTGAATTATTCATTTGCACAGGGAATTGTATAATATGATAATGTTTTGCAGTTATCCAAAATATAGGATAGAGGAAGTTGAATTTATAAGCGTATAACTTGTTAAAGGTAAAGACCAGTATTGGAAACGCCCCAATTTCAAAAAATGAAATGGAAGCTCTCATTACCAATCATGTGAAAGAATATGTTTTGACTAATACATGATGATAAAAAAATTGCCGGGAAACCGCCTACTAATTCATATATTTGGTAAATTTGTTTCTCTCATGGACTGTGAGAGATATAGGGTAGTCCCATATACATCTTTCTGTGTATAGTGCTTGTAACTTTACGAAGAATGGGCCAAATTTCTTATCATTTTGATGATTCCAGAACCTTGCAGATGCTAGATGCTAGATGATCAACCTTTTCTGATCGATTCTACAACGTTTCTTTCACAATGCAATCGCATGACCATAACTGGTCTTTACCTTTAAGAAAGGGTGTCATTCACTTCTAGCAGTACTGCTATTTATGGAGGACTGGTGACCTTTTTCCAATAATGTAAATTAAAATCAGCATGGATTGTATTCATTCAGATCAGTCAGGAAGTCACTCATAAACCTTCCCTCGTCATATAAATATACGATAAATGAATAGACCGCTTCACTATTTGAACATGAGATGATAGTTACCGAGTATTAAGTTCCTAAGTTGGTTGAGGGGGAGGGGTTGCAGCCTCTAGCACGACACCTTATGATTACTTCACTGAGGCGGAGCGTAATTTTTTCTATTTTCTATTTTCATTGAGAAATTTGTTCAGAGTTATGGAGAAAATGGCGTTATTGTCTTCACCATAGGTACCTACCTGGCTTCCATCACAACGATCAGACCCGAGATAGTGACGATGTTTGTCGAGGCTCTCCGAAGGTTGACACAGAAGGTCAGCGGGGCAGCGCCAGGAGCGTCAGAACGTGTTGGACATGTGCGCTACATATAAAGAAGCCACCATTATAATTATTATTATTATTATCATCTGGCAGCTGAAGGAACTACCTGACTGGGAACTACCGTCGAATGTGAAGGCTATGCCCTGGCTACCTCAAATTGACCTCCTAGGTACAAAATACAAGATTAATTTTATGATTAATTCATAGATATATGTATTCGCAAAGACTAATTCCCGTAGCATCCGAGTTTTGCTCTAGACTGTCTTATCATTTACGCTGATCATGTAAGCAAAAAGTCCATCCACCAGTATTTCGAGGAATTATATCCTCTGTACATTTTGCATGCACGTCAAATGTCGCACTAGTCACTACGCCCTCTCACGTCAGCAAAAACGACAACTGGGCGTAACGGACCAATCTACGTAACGGACATGTCATGTATTATTAACCTGTTTGATAGCTTTTCAGTGAGACAACAAATTGGTCCTATCGAACCTCACCCCCGCCCACACACACCACCACCATCATCACCACCACTAAAAATGATTAGTCGTCGAATCAGAAGACCGTAACCAATTACAAGCCTGAACAATCCTACCACCTTGAACGACACCCCCCTAAAAAACAAAAAACAAAAAGGTAACCAGGCTACAACAGCGTCACGGTCCAGAGTCAATAAGTTTAATCGACCCATTTCATCATCTCTGATGACTATGATGCTTTTTGTTACTATGGAAACGGTACTGAATAGGAACGAATATACCATCTGGAACTAATGGATTCGATTAAAAGTACAGACGCAATGTCATTTAACAAGTCTCACCGTGTAATTTGTATGATAACATTTTTAAAATAATTGTTAACAATAATCATTATAATAATAGTAATAATAGTGGGTTCTTGTATAGCGCTCATGTCAGTCAGATTCGACCCTCCTGGCGCTCCCGATTATTACCCTTATAGAGTATTTCTTGTCCGTAGATTGGTCAAGAGCTCATCATGTGATCACGCATAATTCTACTCAAAGAGAAATTTCTTTTGAGGGAAAGAAATAGTCTGACTTAAGTTCCATTAGTGGGGTTAATGTTATTTTGTATCTTCTTCATGATACTCCTTAACCTGGCTTTAGTCCGTATACTCTGCAAGGCAGGCCCCTGGAACGATTTTTTCACCGGAGCCGCTGAGATATATATATTTCGCAACGACTCAGCCAGCCGTTGAATAAGCGGGGGGGGGGGGGGGGGGGGGGGGGGGGGGGGGGGGGGGGGGGGGGTAAGCGGACACTTTTTTTTGTTTTTTGGGGGTCTCGATATTTGAAAATTTGACATATTTCTTCGTTGGGGGGGGGGTAAGGTCACCTTTTTTAGGTCAGCCGTGGGCATATTTTTTTTTTTTTTTTTTTTTTTTTTGTTGTAATTAAAAAAAAAAAAGGGGGGGGGGTGGGTTTTAGCTTTTTTTAGGGGGGTTTACACACATAAAAATACCAAAGGGGGGGTTTGAACCCCCAACCCCCCCCCCCTGCGTACGCCCCTGATACAGTAAATATATCATACCGAAAAAATTTGCAGGGGGTGCTATGCCCCCCCCCCCCTGGAAAAATTCCGGGGGTGCAGCACCCCCAGCACCCCCGCTTCCCAGGGCCATGCTGCGAGGTAAACTTTTCTGAGGTTGATTCCATCGATTCTAGCCACCCACGATTTACCTTTGTCAAATCTCGACATTTAGAGGCTATTCAATAATGCTACCAGAACATCACGCTGCATGCTTTAATGTATCAATTTTATCATAGTGCACCAGAAATCCTAAGTTTTTTTTTGTATTGGACTTCGTATGATTAATTTCAATTCTAATCCTAAGAAAGGCCCAATGAACTGACTTATGCAGCTTCAGCAAGGCCTGAACACTTGTCCCAGTCTTGACTATGTCGGACTATATCACGGCAAGACCTAAACACTTGTCCCAGTCTTGAATATGGACTATATCACGGCTAGACCTGAACACTTGTCCCAGTCTTGACTATGGACTATATCACGGCAAAACCTGAACACTTGTCACAGTCTTGACTACGGACTATATCACGGCAAGACCTGAGCACTTGTCCCAGTCTTGACTATGGACTATATCACGGCTAGACCTGAACACTTGTCCCAGTCTTGACTATGGACTATTATATCATGGCAAGACCTTTGTCAAGATCAAGGAAGATGTGAATTTGGTTCGAGTTAATTTGCTTTCCATTTGACTAATAGCACAAACATGACACAGTTCTTAACACAATGTAATGAATTGGTAGAACCAACAGAAATTAGGGAAAATGCGAGGAATAGAAATATGAACAGCAGATCATTATTGAACAATGATACAATGATACTACTAGTACTACTACTACTAATATTAATAATAATAATAACGACGATGATTTTTCAGTAGCTCTTGTAACGGCTTCGATCAATGAACTGCCTTCAATACTTTTTCTAAATTGTCTTAATTTCTTCGCTGTTTTTTTCTCCATCCGTCCATAAAGGTAATTTTAAGCTCTTCTATATTTCCCCGGGTCGTCTCTCTTTTCTCTACTGGACATCAACATTTAAATTGAAGTTGGAATGAAACTTCTGAAAAGCCTTTAATTTGCCATTACAGCAAGTACGTATGCAGATTTCGTTAAGCTAAAGTGATAATCATATTCCTATAATATTGGTTAAAAATAGCACAGTCGGCCTACTGTCAAGTATTCTATTGTTAAAAGCACAAATTAAATTGCAAAAAAGTAGACACAAATGCGTTTGTGCGGTGGATTTGGTCGGTTTGGTCCTAATAAATTAAAACGACTATAAGGGATGACATATTTAGGACTCAAATCAATGTGTATGATGTGCCTCTTATTTGAAAGAAAAATCAAATAATGTATTTTGAATTACCAATTAAACATGACTAATGATTTTACATTAAAATACTTGGAATGTATATGACTTTGTGTGCGATGTGGATGAGACATGGATGCGCGTGGAATAGTGTTTGTCTATGTGTGGTTAAAAGAAGTGATATTTATGCTGCTTTCCTGGTTGCCCTTGCGTGAAATGGCCACTTAGCAATGAACAACGCACTAATACAAAGAAAATTATAGTTTCTCCGTATTATATGCCACAATATAATTGCTCATAATAGAAAATAAATGTACGACATCGCAGCTTCTCGTAGCTTTGTGTAGTTTATACATTGCGCCATCTAAGATCTGGCTGAATGACCCAGATATTATAATTGGTTTTACATTTCTCACCTATGTCCATCTCAACGAGGCCGAATTATTTTGAAACACTCATCCACCAGATCGAAAAAGCTTCTCGTCTGTCCGTGAGTTATAACATATCTTTAATGGATTCTATATCTAATAGGGAACCTTCAAAATCATATGTTTAATGGATTCTATGTCTAGGGAACCTTGGCAGTGAAATATACTCTCATCACCTTTAGCGATACCCAGCGCAATAAAAAAAGTTCTATATAATTCATATTATTTATTTCTCATTTATTTCTATAAGTGTACTGTCTGTCTGTCACTATTCGACCAGGCTCTTTTGCTTATATATTATCCATAAATTGGCGATGACATTGATGATAATACTGATAATACAATAATTAGTGGAAGAAAAAAAAGAAGAACAAGAAGAAGAACAAGAAGAAGAAGAAATAAAAAGGAAGGCAGCAGTAGTTGGTTAACCCAGAGAAGCCTCATCAATATCAATTTTGTTCTCCCTGAGGGCCCTGCAGTTATATTATAAACATGTATTATTACTACTCTATAGCAATTGTCAATAACCCATTCTGAAACAAAATTCTGGATTTAGCTCATGATGCAATGATAAGTATAAACCTTTAGGTCAGTCAGGAACCCCATGACTTTTACAAGCCGATCGCTTGTCTGATTATCAAGATATTTATGATTGGAATTACAAATTTTGAAAACCGTTCGCCTGACGGTTTTCATAACACTGCAGTCTATTGGGGAAAACGAGTATGGTAAAAAAGGTCACTCAAAGATTTTTACTTTTTGAGGCACTTCTTGATCATTTTGAAGCGCAATTTTTGTAGGGCTTCAATATTACACCACATCACAGACACTGATAACACGTAGGGCCGTGTATCTCAGATTTAACATTGTTAAACGATCCCTTTAAGTGGATTTATGTCTTGCCAAAAGACGTTAGTGCGGCCGGGCTGGGATTCGAACCCTAAACCTTTTGATTGAGAGTCAAGTGAACCTCTCTACCACGAAACCATGCGGATTAACCATCTTGGTAATGACAACAAAACAAACCTAGTGACTGAAGAGGGATGATTAACAAAATTAGTCTCTTCCAGCTGAATGAGCAAATGCTTTAACAACTCATCTTAATTCATAATGCTTGGGAAAATAAAAATTCGAGGCTGGATTTTTTTAAAGAGTATTATGGAAAAAATGTATCCTTATGGGGAACACGCTATACAATGCGTTTAGGACAATAAAGTGTGACCTTAATTACTTAAATTTAATACACTAGTCAAAGAAGCATGGCGAGGTGAGTGGAAACAAAGAATGAGTGCATAGAATCCAGAGAGCAAAAGGGCTTATAAAAGCACCAAAATTAAGCGCGTGGTGCAGTTGTGTTTGAAATTTATCAAAATAATGATGACCTTAAAAGCTTCAAGCGTAAATATCAGTCCACTATCCACAACCCGATAGATCCCAATTGGAAACAAATAATATATGCGAGCAACCGAGCATGCTGATTAATAGCACATCACTGTTTAGTTTTATCAGGGAAACGTCACAGAATCATATTTTCACTAGTTTTACCAGTAGGTCTATGGTTTTACCGACGCTCGCTGAAGGTTTGGAATTGTGACCGTCTATCGATTGCTTATAGTATTGATAGCTAGGCGTGTGGCGTACTGCTGCTAGATATTGTTCCATGTCGCAACATCGCGGAGAAATGGAACTATTGATGTGATTGTGATTATCTGATGTATACAACCAAGAGGAGCTAACAACTCAAAATTGTACAACCTCGTCATCAAAAGAGGACTACTTTGTATCGTAGTTTGAGCGGGAGAACTTTAGGCATGCTCTTTCTTATCTTATTTGAATAGATATCGACAAGATCTTGACGTTTGGATAGTTGTCCGCCTCAAGGGACATAGAAGCGATGGTGTATACAAGAATGTAGTAGTTCTGATCTGGTAACATTTCTGGAAAGCCTACATCATGGAATCAAACATATCTGGTAACACTGGTCAGGAAGGTTTTATTTTCCCAAATATGGTAGCTATTAACGCTTATTTTATATCTTTAATAGCTATAGGGACATTAGGTAACCTACTGCTTGTCGTGGCTTTTTCTTTGGAAAAGAAACTACGTCGTGTCACCGCAAACTTTTTCATCGCCCATTTAGCAGTTGTTAATCTCTTCGCTGTAATCACAATTACCCCTCTCTACATGTATGTTGTCCACGTGCGACTGAACACGGCTGCTATCAAATTTCGAAATGTTGCCTATCCTCCCAGCAAACACAGAACGTTTTCAGAACGTTTTCAAAACGTTTTTTTTAGGTCCTGTACGTCTTCGTCCTAAATGAACGTTTTAAAAACGTTTATATAACATTAAAGTTTGGACTTCTCATTTACGTCAAAGTTTAGGTTTTTGAGAACGTTTAAAAAACGTTTTTTGGACGTTACAAAATTAAACGTTTGGTATAGGACGTTTACAGAACGTTTGATATAGGACGTTTACAGAACGTTTGATATAGGACGTTTACAAAACGTTTGTGGACGTTACAAAATAAACGTTTTGTACATAACGTTCACAGAACGTTTTATATACGTCCAATTCAATAAATCAACTAAGATTTTTTTAAAAACAAATACCAGAATTAAGCATCATATTTTGTCTACGTCCAACTACTAAGGATAAATAAAAACAAATGAAAACAGATCACTAAAATACTGTAGGCGATTTCTTGAATTGAAATGAAAACGAGATTTGTTTGTTTTATCATATAAATGCATACACAATTCATAAACAAAAATACACAAGCAAAACATATTTTTATACATTTTACATACTCAATTTTATTACCGGTAATTTCAAATCATTTATCTTACATCTTTACACAACAACGAACGAGGCCGCCGCCGCCGAGGATTGATCGATGACGTCAGCGCTAGCCGTGCCCGGCTGCGTTATTGCCCGGCTAGCTAGCTAGCCGGCCATGTGCGTGAAAATTACATTGAGAATTTTCCCATTGAATACCGTGTGTGCCTTTGCAAGAGCTATCAAGAAATCCTGAACTATCTACCTAATTTGTGAGACTGCAACACCAATGTAAGAGATATTTTACCATTTTGATATCTGTTAGGTGTTTAAATGTTGTTTGAGTGAATTCGAGACGTGTAAAATGTGGGAAAACATTTAAATGAGTATCGGCTTGTGTCGTGACATGTCTGCATGTAACTCCGGGAAGCTCCAACACCGGCGCGCAGCGGCGCGCCGGTGTTGGAGCTTCCCGGAGTTAGTCTGCATGCTGCATTTCATCATTAGCGATAATAACGTGCATGAAAATTTACTTTTAACCAACCTGTGAGTGTGAATGCAATGTGATACATGCCAAACAAAAAGGCGTATGTTAACCAGACGCGTTACTGTTATTGTTGATTGTTGTATGATTGAATCCAGAATGATGTGAATTAACCCAACTTTCACCTAACAGTAACACATTAATACATGTCATGTAGCAGAAAGAGTTACTTAAAATCACTGAAAGAACTTGAATTTATTTCTGATATGGTAAAGGTCTACATGTACATTGTAACTGTAAGTTAGTAGATCTATGACCGAGTGACTTAAAGTCTTCAGTGAAGATGGCCATGTGTTTCGGACTCCCCACACGTATCCGCACCGCTGGTATTAGATTGCGCGTGGCCATTTTGCCCACTAAATTTCACATTTCCAAACGTGAATACAGCCACACATTTGCACGGGAGTCAAAATCAGGGGGGGGGGTCTGCCTATCATTTGATAGGCAGACCCCCTTTTTTGTTTGTTCATTTGAAAGGGGGCTGGGGCGCAAGCTGGGGCGTGTTTAATAGAATTATCAAATAAAAAAATAATTAAATAAATACAAAAATTAATAAAAAGGGAGAGGGGGGCTTGCCCCACGACCCCCCCCCCCTGCAGGGTCCGATTATGTCCGTGTTATATAGAATTATCAAATTAAAAAAAATAATAAAATAAATAATAATAGGGGGAGGGGGCTTGCGCCCCAGCCCCCTATCAAATGAACAAAAAAGGGGGGGGGGGGGGGTGGTCTGCCTATGTCCGTGTTGAATTGAAATTGAACAAGAAAACAAAATAAGAAAAACAAAATAAAGACTTTAGAAAAAATGTTTAAGTGGATTTTTTTTTTTTTTTTACCCTTTCATCCAATTTTGATGAAATTTTTAGTGTTCTTGTTAAATTTTACTCTACTTTACATAACATCCCAATTTCAGCCTGGAGTACCACTTTAAGTGCTAACTTAACCCTAATAGCACCTGGGGGGGCCATAATGCCCCCCCCCCCCCCCTCGAGATTGTTCGCGACCATTCCGCCGCGCAATTTTTTTTGACCGCGCTGCTCGCTGACTTTTTACTTTCAAGTCTTGCGCATCTTTTGACACCATTTTCGCGAAAATCAGGAATACCGTTATGATGCTGCACGGCCTTTTATACACGCTCGTCCAAACGAAAATGGCTCAAAAACGTGATTTTGTGTATTGAGTTTTCTCACCTTATTCATAAAGATATGATTATTTTCACTTTCTTTGGCTGAAATTAATTTATTATAGCACAATTATGCTTCAAAATAGTTCTATGATAAATTTTACGAAAAAAACACAACAAAAACAAAGGTGGTAGCAAGGTCTGAAATACCCCGGTGCTATTAGGGTTAAGAGAGTTTTCTGAATACCACCCCTGCTGATATACACAACGAATCACCAGCATAAAGAATTTGTTAGCATTTTTGGCCTGGACATTGTCAATCTCTAGGTGTGCATCAACATACGCTACTTGTATGAGTACAGTAGACCACTGCCTTTGTTGTCGAGTGCTGCGCTGCAATTGAATTTATATGCTAGAAGGATGCTAGATGATGTTTTAACCCTAATAGCACCTGGGGGAGGGAGGGGGGGGGGGGGCATAATGTACCAATTCATCAAAATTGAAAATTAACATGTTGAACTCAAAATGAATTCATAAAGCTTGAACATTTTTCAAAAATTCTTTTCTTGCTTGATATTTTTCTAATGTCTGTGATGTTTTTCCAGATATGGAGTGTGACCCTGAGCCACTTCGCAGAAGCCCGAGAAAGGCAGATAAGTCGAAGACTAAGGAACTTCCTCTCCCCAAATTGTCAACAACATCCATGATGGCCAGATTTGTCCCCTTAAGCCCGACGGGCCCAATCCAGAGGGGATCATCTCCATCTACAACTACATTCCCCTCTCCTTCGACTTCTCGCCAAAGCCAGCCGCCGACACCAAAAGCTAGAACCTTGGACAGTAAGTATTTACGTAGAGAATTTCACAAACAAAATATCTCTTCTCAAGAACTTAATAGTATGTTTCATAGGAGGTCAATTGATTAGATTTTGGAGTACAGCATATTTAAACTACAAACAAAATTTACTATTTTTTACCAAGATGCTACACTGATATAAGAGAGAGAGGTTGTCAATATAAATACAACATCAAAAGTAAGTTCCCCCCTAAAGAGCCCCATCAAATCTTCCAGTGGAAAAATCAAGAAAAAAAACGTAATTTTTTGTTCATGTTGTGATCATTCAGCCGTTAAGTCACGGATGTCACTAATTTTCGAGAATCTGCTTCCTAACAACCCTAGCTATATCCAATGCTTGGTTTCAACTTGAATAATTTGTTATACTCGAAGATTTTATGGGGTTCTTTAGGGGGAAACTTTCTTTTGATGTGTTTAATTTTGATTTATTTTTATCAAAAAAGCAGGGGTATATTTTTCTGCAAAATTGCTTTCAGATTCGTTCTGTATGTGTTGCATTGTCTGATGCTTTGTACAAGTATTGTCATTGCAGCTTGGTGATGTATTCCTGAAATGCGATAGTTGAAAAGCTGTCGTACATATCAGTCACACTAAAATTACATACTCTTCTTAGCTACCAAAATGACCTAATTTGTTAATGTATTATTTTTTACTCCTTTTGTTTTCCTAGACAATTTTCAACAGCAGGTACTTCAAAAACTTCAGAAGCTGGAAGATGTCCAGGCCCAGATAGTGGAGACGCTGGCAAACCTGGTTGCCAAATCATCAGTGAGTTTACGGGCAGGTCCTGCCGACCTGCAGGAGCCCTTTGCGGAACCGCTCAAGACAGGGAGTGAATTCGACTTGCTCGAAATGAGACTCGTAGAGTCTGATTTTAAGAAGAGAATGGTAAGTTTAAAAATACTTGCATACTAATTTGGCATTATTTGATCATCCATTCAAATGACTTTGTTTTTCCTTTTTGTACAGGTTTAATTATCTAAACCTGAAATATCCTGAGTTTCTGATTTATACATGCCTTGATTACTTTATAGCCATGTTTAAAAAAAAAAGTGAAAGCCTGTGAGTTTTGCAAATGATAAATTAATATTTACCGCATCAGGGTGAAGGTTTTAGCGGAGAAACATTCATAATAATGTCTGGAAATGAGACGGTTGGCTCCTATTTATGTGAGAATCTACGGCATTGTAATTGATAATGGTTCTTTTAATTTCAGATCAACTACCTGAGTCTAGTCGGCGGGGGCAATATTGCCCAAACAAGTCGGCGTATCATGAAAAAGCTGGGGTCAAATAATCTTTGGTCAGATTTCAACGTGAATGGGAGGAAGGGGAAGCGTGGTCTGAAGTCAACAAGATTTGTTCCCGTCATTGTCAGTAAGTAATCAATTAGTATATGATTAGCCAATTTCAATTTTATTTTATATGTTTCTGGATTCACCCGATGAGTTACAATGATTGGTGATCAAATGGACATTGATGGTCTCTAGCAACCTTGCTGCCTTTGAAGTCGCATAATAGCATTGTTTTCTGCTTGTAAGGTAGCTGTTGAATTTGGCCTCTAAGGAGTAGTTATGTTTTATGCCCATCTGAACAAGGAATTACTTATGTGAGAGTGTGCAGATGTGTATCCATGTATTTCTTCATACAAAAATGCCCATTTTTGCAAAACAAAAAAAAGGGGTGGGCCATAACATGGGAACCGACATACCATTTTCCCCTAATACATTTGAGAGGAGTGTAATTTTAATATAATGATCCATGGCGTCTGCACTTACGTCTTTCAGGAGCCTGCATGAAGACCGACCAGGGCGCCAAAGAGATGGAGATTGAAGAAGTCGTAGGGGACTTTCTCAAGCGAACCCCATTTCTTCCAGGAGGAAAGAAATGGAAGGTAAATTCCTTTTACTTTTGTTTGTGTTTTTCTTTTTTCTTTTTTATTTTTTTCTCTTTATATTATGTGGATTTCTATCAAAATACAAAAATATGTTGCAAGAGAATATCAGATCAATTTACTATTTCAAAGGGCATTCAGCCTTTTTTGACCAATTTTTGTTTGGACATTAAAAAAATGTGTATTTCAAAGTTATCTTTTGATTGAATGAGTGAAAATTCTGGTGTTACGTGTATGTTCCCTTTTAAAGGGATAGACCCAATATCTGTAAAACAATATTGTACATAAAGCACATCATTAGTCCAGTTTTGCCCTTGTTGATAGGGGTGGCCGGATTCACCTCACTGCCACCCTAGCTTATCCAGACGTCAGTTTTTAGGCATTGGTCTCGAGAATATTTTGTGGACAGGCAATAATATTTACTTATGTGCAGCCTCTTCAGATATAATTTTGGTTCATAATTTACATTATGCCAGTTTGTCACCAAATGAGCTTGTATAGGCGCTGTTTTTAGGGAGGGGGGAACATCATGCCCCCTAGTTTTTTATGGTTTAGTTGAAATGAACATTTAATTTATAAATAAAGGTTGTTTGCTCTGATTTGCAGAAACCTGATACCGATGGGGCTAGAGTTCCAGCTGTCGCTGCCGAAGATGTTGCCAAAGATGTTGCTGCTGTTGCAGATGCCACTGAAGACGAGGAGGAGGGTGTCATGGAGAATTAAAAAGGATAAACGCTGATGACATCTGTTCTCGATTCGCTATGTAGTTACATACTGGCTTCTGATAAAACTCATTTATAGAACAAATCTGGACCTAACTACAAAATCTTTGGTGGATCAAAAGGACAATATATTAAATGGTATTTGAGACATATACAGTTCTCATAAAGGTTTTACCGGAGGTCAATCACACCAATTATGCCAAGTTTTCTTTGTCATTTAGTTTGTACATGTTTTCAGTATGAATTAACAACATCTTTCAGGAATCAAAGAGGAAATTACAGGTTCTATAAATCACTCAAGTTACTTTTGTTGAGTGTGCTGTAACCAAAAATGCTACATATGTGCTGCCAAATTCTTAACACTAGATATATTTATAGTCTTGCCTTTTCTCTAAATAGCCCGGTAGATTTGAGTTTTCATACTTGCCAGTTATATGACATATTTTCAACTTGTATCTCATTAATGTAAATAACTATGTGTTGATTATGATGGATTTTGTTTTTCATGGAAGATGAAAGTTCTAATGCTGGCTTCTGATAAAACTCGTTTATAGCACAAATCTGGACCCGACTACAAAATCTGTGTGGGATCAAGAGGACGATATAGTAAATGGTAAAACTATACAGTTCTCGTTAAGGTTTTACCGGAGGTCAATCACACCAATTATGCCAAGTTTTCTTTGTCATTTAGTTGGTACATGTTTTCAGTACAAATTAACAACATATTTCAGGAATCAAAGAGGAAATTACGGGTTCCGTAAATCACTTGAGTTACTTTTGTTGAGTATGCTGTAACCAAAAATGCTATGCGTGTGCTGCCAAATTCATGACACTAGATATATTTATAGTCTTGCCTTTCCTATGTATAGATTGGTAAATTTAAGTTTTCATACTTGCCAGTTATATGACATATCTTCAAATTGTATCTCATTAATGTAAATAATTATGTGTTGATTGTTACTATGTTATATGATGGATTTTGTATTTCATGGAAGATGAAAGTTCTAATGCTGGCTTCTGATAAAACTCGTTTATAGCACAAATCTGGACCTGACTACAACATCTGTGTGGGATCAAGAGGACGATATAGTAAATGGTAATACTATACAGTTCTCGTTAAGGTTTTACCAGAGGTCAATCACACCAATTATGCCCAATTTTTTTTGTCATTTAGTTGGTACATGTTTTCGGTACGAATTAACAACATCTTTTCAGGAATCAAAGAAATTACGGGTTCTATAAATCACTCAAGTTACTTTTGTTGAGTATGCTGTAACCAAAAATGCAATATGTGTGCTGCCAATTTGTTTACACTAGATATATTCATAGACTTGCCTTTTTTATTAATAGATTGGTAATATTGAGTATTCATACTTGCCACTTACTATAATGACATATCGTCATCTTGTACATTTTTTTCTTGTAAATAACCATTGTATCTGTGGTTTCAAATGGACCATCCCAACCAAATTTCTGTTGGCTGTTTATAATCTTATTTAAGTCTATTTTACGCCAATTTTTCAACCGTATTTCTCTAGATTTTCTCCTTGTGATATCACTTGTCTATCACCAGCCTGAAATAGACGTCTATTGGATGTTCGTATACCACATGGTGTTATGTAAACTTTCAGTTGTGAATACTTTATCACCACGGAAACCTACAGAGAACATTGTATCTTTTTATAAGTAACCTTGAAATACATGTACTATTATTACCAAGTCTTTGAACATTTATTTATGTTTGATAATAAAATCCTGAAATCGATCAAATGTGTGACCCAGTATTTATTTCATATACCATTTGTATTTGTTGAACATTCTCAACACTTTTGCAGGACGTTCTTAAATGTTTGTTGCGCATTCTTTCAACGCCCGAGACATTTTCAGACATTCTATAAAGGTTTTCTGAACAATCTCCTAAAACGTTTTATGAACGTTTTAGACGTGTTTTAAAAGGTTTTTTAAACGTTCTTAAAACGTTTGTAGACCATTTGGACGTTTAGAAAACGTTCTATAAACGTTCCAGACGTGTTTTAAAAGGTTTTTTAAACGTTTGTAGAACATTTGGACGTTTAGAAAACGTTTTATAAACGTTCCAGACGTGTTTTAAAAGGTTTTCTAGACGTTCTTAAAACGTTTGTAGAACATTTGGACGTTTAGAAAACGTTTTATAAACGTTCCAGACGTGTTTTAAAAGGTTTTCTAGACGTTCTTAAAACGTTTGTAGTGCATTTTAACGTTTTAAAAACGTTTTAAGAACGTTCCAAACGTTTTTAACAACGTCAACAATATATTTAGAACGTTTTCAAAAGGTTTTTGGACTTTTCGAATGTCTGAAAGGTTTTTAAAGGGTTTTTTTTGGTTCTTTTAACGTTTAAAACACGTTTTTAAAACGTCCAATAAAACGTTTTAAATACGTCGGAAACCTACCACATTTTGACGTCCAAAAAACGTTTTCACAAAACGTCCAAAAACCAACTTGGAACGTTTTTAGAACGTTCAGAAAACGTCCAATTGTTAGTTGGGCTACAACGCTTAGTATGGCCCTTGAGAGTTTGGCAGTGATAGGCCTCAACCGTTACTTGCTCATCAGCAACAGAATAAAGACCTATCAACGACTCTGCACTGGGCGAGCCATACCGCTTATGCTTGTGATGATGTGGGTGTTGACTATCTCTAATGTGGTGCCGTTGTGGATCAACTACGACGAAGAAAAAGACGAAAAGCCGAATATGGCTGAGCAGAAAATTATTATATTTCTCTTCATTAACATTTTCCCTACTCTTATTATTGTCCCTATCACCAATATGATGACATTGCGCATCGTAATAAAGAGTCGAATGAGAGTGGCAGATTCTGTACGTGCTGCAAGAAAGAACCCGTCGACGACAGCAAGGACCACATGTGTTACCTTTGCAGATGAGAACACAGAACATGGGGGTAAAGGTCAACCTACCAAGGACATTGGTCTCAGGGGTTGTGACAACAACCAGAATGATGGACAAATCGAACCCAACGAGTCACATGAGTTTCATGGTGGCTTGCCGGAAGGAAAGGTTCCTTCAAAGTTAGTTTCACTAAATCCAAACCAACAGCTTGAAGATCATCTGCCTTTAGAGGAGGACCAACGTACTTCAAAAGACGCTTCTGACATCAATTCTCCACCAGTCAACCTACCTGCATCTCCAATGAATTCTGCATCCTCAGGATCTTCATGCACAGAAAACCAGGACCAACTGACAAATGCCAGTGATTGTGGTGGAAGGCTCACCGTTAGGCCTGTAGATCAGCCATGTTCATCTCTTGTCGTGTCTCTGGATGTCCAAGAAAAGAAAGAAAACCGCATTAAGAAGCTAAACCTAGTCCAGTTGGACAAGCCGAAGATCCTACGAGTTGGTCGAGGTGAAATCAAGCTGATGCGACTAATGCTTGCCATGTTCAGTCTTTTGTCCGTATCTTGGATTCCAGTACTAATAGAAATATTTGGCAAGTTCGAGCCCACCCGGTCACTAAATGTTTTGGAATATTACGTTTATCTTATCCCTTTGTTTCCATCATTTGTACCTTTTGTGTACATATGGAGTAATATTCATTTTCAGCGAGTGCTTATGAAACGCGTAAGGCTTATGTGCACAATCTGTTGTCATTACACCAAGACAACTGCAGACAGACAAGAAACAACATTCTACTAGCGCAACAGATCACCAAGAAAATTGTTATATTATCATGATTACGCAAACACAGGTTTTAACCTACATGCTGATGACGAGAATAGCACGTTAGGTACTGCAAGTAAAGCAGAAGTGACGAATTTTACATTAACATTGAAATCGATATATAATTTATGTTTTCTTGAATCACATTTATTTCTAATTGACAAGCGAAAAAATGTATTTTTGTATGCTTTATGACCTGTTACGATTTATTTTTAGACATTGCACTGTACGAAACTAAAGAGGAAGAATGGCGCATGGCTAATTTGAAGAGAAAGGTAATAATGTTGTTAACGATGATTGGAGGTATATCTACCGGACTATAGAAAGTTCTGTATCTATAAGTATGAAATACGAAACACCAGAGGACTTATGGCTTTAAATCCTACTGACAGAAATTGAAAATACAACGAAGAAGGAAAGAGGGAGACCATTGGTGAAAAATTATTTGTAGAGAAATTACGAGTTGATTAAATGCAGATCATACTCAGAGTCACAGGTACAGCATTCTTATCTCACGGTGAGTCTGAATAAACAACACTACATTTCCTATTGATAACATAAGCCTGATGTATTCGTACACGACCTACCATGCTTGTATAGACTTTCATCTTCTTTTTCATCAGATGAATCCTATCAAAATATTTTGTGATTAAGTACCAATTAAGGATTAGGTTCCTGAATATTTGTAAAATGTAATAACGCCATGATTGTCTATTTGACGACACGAAGAAGAGAATAATGGAGGTCTTCAATTTAATTTCATCATCAATGTCAGCTGCACTGGACCATATCAAACAACACGACCCTGGGTAATTAATCTTTGTACAACCAGTACACTTAATTTGATGATTTTTTGAGAGAAACGAACAAAAGCTAGGTACTCTTCTGAAAACAGTCAGAATAGTAAGATAAAACGTGATATAATCACTTTCATCTTTAGGATATAGACACATTTGATTAAAAGTGTTATTAATTAAAACTTATAAAAGTAGACAAAAAACGAAGAAGACAAGAGTTAATTTATTTTAAGATTTAAAAGAAAACTACGTTTATGATTACTATCTCTGATATGTTTTTATTCTCGTTGTTTATTGTTTTATGTTTCTTTGTTTATTCGTTCATTTGTTTATTGTTGTTATTGTTTTTGAGGGGGGGGGGTGGCTCTCAAATCCGTTTATCATAAAACAGTTGCAGATCTTTTTCTTCTATATGTTTGATTATCAAATATTATGGCCCGAATTCACAAAGGAGGTTTGTCGACAAACCGAGGTTTATGTACGTCATATGACGCGTTTTGACGCGTTTTTTTACAAACCTGGTGTGTAAATAACAAAAGGAGGTTTGTCGACAAACCGAGGTTTGTCGACAAACCTCCTTTGTGAATTCGGGCCAATATGTTCAAAGAGCAATTAGACACTGCGTTAAAATGCTCATTGTTTTTTTCTTTTACTTCAGGAATAAAAATGAAAACGTTAATTCGGATTTATTTTGTTCGGCCTGTAGTTGGTCTGCTGCCAGCCATGCATGTTGGTGTGGCTGAAATTTGCTATGGTGTTTTAATCCAGTGATATTTATCTATCCATTTGCCCTTTTGTACTTCAATTGACTCACTTTGTACTTTGTTGATTGGATGAGTGATTAAACGACATTCTAAAGGGTATATTTAATCCCCAGACTTTATTGCTATGTATTTCCTTTCAAGTACCTGGCAAACGAAAATGATATTTTCTTGTATAAATTGCTCATCAATATTAACCAACTTCCATGTCTATTAACTTCTCACTATTGTGATTGGACTTGTGAATGATCGGTTGATCGGTTGATTGGTTGGCTGCGGGGTTGGCTGTTGTCATCCTTCCTTTTCATTCGCCTAATGGAGACTTTTAAATTCCCTGGGTTCATATTACAGTGTCATCAAATTCCAAGCGAGTGTCAGGATTACATTATCGGTGGCAAATGCACGCATACTTTACGCAACTGTCAACACATACAAATTTTTTTTTAAAGTGCTTCTTTAATCTTTTTTTTTTGTCTTCGTTGTCCTACTTAACATAGTGCATTAAATGTTGACATGATTTCGATTTTCATATTTCAGCGCTAGAGCCCTAAAAATATTGAATCATACCTTTAATACTGATACTTTCAGACCGGAACGTCAGTTATGCTATATTTTCAATTGTTGTAAGTGGAATTTCAAATAATTAATCCATGTTATTGCTTGATCTAGTGGAAGAATGAATAATTGAGTGATTCTTGAGTCTTTCATTGCAGCAAAGCCGAATTGCGAAAATTCACCATAACACAGTGACAATTGATAAAATGCATAGAACATGGTAACATTACAATCAAACTATTATTCATTGATAAAAAGTACAATCAGGATGGATGAAACAGAAAAGAAATGGGAAAGAGAAAGAGAGAGAGAGAAAAAGGAAGGGAGAAAGAGAGAGAGAAAAAGGAAGAGAGAAAGAGAGAAGAGAGAGAGAGAGAGAGGGGGGGGGTGGGGAAACTGCAACTGGGATGTATGAATACAAGGAGACAGAAGCTGTCCTAACATGGACAGAGAAGGTAGAGAAATAATGATGAAAGGAAAGAGTTAAAAAAGGAGGATGGTATAAAGGGAAAAAGAGGGGGAAAAGAGTAGGGGCACACAAAAAAAATGAATGCATTTATTTATCATGATAAAATAGATTACACTACTTTCACATAAATATTCAAATACTGTTATAAACATCTTGGCTGATTTGTAATTTCAGTTAAAAGTATGAGACTAAATTATTGTTAATTGTCATTATACAGTATAAAATGAGAATGTTTTTTTATTAGAGAAAAGAAAAAATATGGAATTTGGATTTGCAAACATATTGATAAAAATTAACATTTTATAATCATTCTAGAAAACAATTTAAACAAAGATTGAATCAAGGTACTCCAAATAAATAAATAGTGCATTCATAAATTATTGAATTTCTTATATAGTGATATTGCTTCTCATTAGATAATATTGATGAAAATTTAAATTTCAAAGACAAACAAACAACACCTAAAAAAAACCTATTCTTTCTAAATCTTGTAGTTCGACATCGTAATTCTCCAGTGGCTATGGCGTTTCTAGTCTGATAGTTACAAGGCCTACTTTTTGGTAGAAGGTGATGCAATTTGCATGAGATCAGTTGCATGGATTTTGCGAACGAGAGACAGAGTTTCACCCGTCTATCTTCGAGGGACACTAGTTTTGACTGGAGCAATGCACTCTTGTACGAATTAATTTTCTTCATACACAGTTATCATGAATTGACTATAATCATAACCATAGTCATGATCACAATCAATCATCATCATTATCAAATCAACACAATCAGAGTCACTAGCAGAGTTGTAATAAAAATGGGAGTCAAACATTCATGATCGCTGCTATGCGTGAAACCATTCCCACACGAACTTCGTTACATCATCCAGTCAAATTTTTCGATTATGACTGATTGAAGAAAAAAAATCACTCAGTAGGTGATATTGAAAAAGCATGCATAATGTATCGAATGACGCCAATATTTTGACGATGAATAATATGGCAGACACGGGGAGAGGTGAATTAAAGATTCTAAAGAATTATAATTTGACATTGGAACCAATCATACTTTTTATTTCTTCTATTGTTTCTCTCTCGACTCATCTTTCTCACTTTATCTCTCTCTCTCCCTCCCTCTCACTCTCTCTCTATCTCTTTCTCTCTCTCACACAATTAACTCTCTCGTGTACACAAGCACACACACACGTACACACACGCTCCCTCTCCCTCTCTCTACAAATCTACCACTCTCTTTAGGCAAAAAAAAAAAAAAAAATCATTTGGTTGTCCTCGACCGCCCGCTCGTCATTTTCGGGCCGCTCGCTTTTTTTTTCTTTTTTTTTCTTTTCTTTTATTTATTTTTAAATTCAATTTTGTAATTATTTTAAATTCATTTTTTTTTTTTTTTTTTTTTTTTTTTAAATAATTTTTTTGGGGGAGCAATCTTAAATGCCAAACATACCATTTTATGCATTTGCAACTGCAAGGATCAAAATGCGTCCCGTTGCCAGTTTTGTCTTTTCAGTACGCAATTAGGTATTTATTAAACTTGCCATTTTTATTTTTCTATGTCAAAATGCCGTTCATTCAAACCAGGTTCTGAGCATTCTTAAACTCATTTTAAAGCCCATCTGTACTAGTTTACAGGAGGGATTAGACCACCCTGCAAGGTCACTGGACAGGTGGTAATCTCATCAAATCAGCTCTCAGTTAATATAAGATAAAGAGGATCATGGGGGACCAATGGTCACCGATTAGGCATTGTTTGCTACATAGAGGGCGCAAGTAGCTATAAGTAGTACAATGGAGATTAAAAAGGTGCTGTATTTCAAAGCCCAAAACAAATTCTGTGTTGGTCTTGATATTCATTGTACATTAAACTAGTCTTTTACCATATTAAAGTGTTTTATAGACTTTGTTTGTTTAAATGCTTAATAAATATGTTTTTTTTTTAATGGAAAAAAAAAAAAAAAAAAAAAAAAGACACGCACAAAATGAAGTTTAAAAAAAAAAAAATCCGCCCGCCCGCCCCTACTCCAGAAAAGCAATCGAGGACAACCAAACAATTTTTTTTTTTTGGGGGGGGGGGCCTTATCAACACACACACTCTTTTCTTTTCTCTCTCCCTCTCTCTCTCTCTCTCTCTCTTCCTCTCTCTCTCTCTCTCTCTCTTCCTCTTTCTCTCTCTCTCTCTCTCTCTCTCTCTCCCTCTTCCTCTCTCTCTCTCTCTTCCTTTTCCTCTCTCTCTCCCCCTCTCTCTCTCTGATATTCTTTTTTTTTTAACATTTGGTTGACTATGTCAATCATGCTTGTCTGTAGAATCATTATCTGGCGACATTGAGAAGGATCCGGACTGGAAAATGTACTTTGTTATTTATAAGCATACATTATATCTTCACAGTCATCATTCAGGAGGAAATAAAGCATATATCTCTGGACATGCTTATGCTTTCATGTAATCAATATGATTATGCATCGAATACATGAAGCTAGCCGAAGCATGTCTTTACAGAATAATTAAAATGTTATCATACAATCAGCTTTTGTTACAATAGAAAATTAATTATTATACATTGATTACATTTAGACTTTGCAGACGGATTAAATTCTGAACATGCTTTCATAACTGTAATCCATCCTGTACAGACTTTTCTCTCCAACGTTTCCTTTCCAATAAAAATGTCATCAAGAACGGAAACATAGAGTATGCGCCATATCAACACATTATATATATTGTTTAAAGACATGATATCTCCTCTGATAACATTACCATGAATAAAATGCCATTTAAATAAATATTATTCAGCGATGTTTCTTTCTTTCCAAGAGTTACTAAAAATATATTTGTATGTGAAAACCAACAAACCACAGCATGCAGGGATTTATCTATACAGCTACTTACCGAAAGGCCTCTGTGTACATTAAATTAACATCTCTAAATGCTTTGACCAGCCTATATACCTAATACAACATCATTCTGTTTAAATTAAAGGGAGTGACCACTGACCACCCCCTCCATTGAATGCACTCTGTAATTCTGATCTAGCGCTATACCCACACAGATTCAGTTTCTTCTTATATTCCGAAATCCTATTATTCCATTTTCTCAATACAAGCTAGGGCATACATGAATTAAAATGTGTACTAATATAACAGAACATGAATTATCGCTTTTACTTAAATAGGATACATTAATGCTTGTATATACAGTTTAGGTGGAAACTGCCGGAAAGAAATTATCACAACTGAGTATTCCATTAAATGCTCTTTATAAGTATATATTCATTCTAAATAGCTGCAAAATCAGCGAATCAGCATGAATCAGTTGTTATACATTAAATGAAATTAAATATTTACAGTATCACTGAAGCTACACGTATAAAAGGGTTCAGATCCCAATTATCCTAATATATTTGCACAGGCACGATTCGCCGGAAAATGAAGGGGACAGTTGTCTTTTGGCCTACTCACATTTTTCTGGTTTCTAAATTTCACCCCGAGCAAAGTGAGTGAAAGAAGACTTTGACTAGTAATTGGAGTGAAAATGTAATTACGTATTCAAATATACTGGAAAATTGAAAAATTAAACACTACAAATACACGATCTCACTTCTCCTCCCAATTGAAAACCCTCGGTTATCCATTCGCCGAAAATATAACTGTAACTACAATGTATACTTAAACCTATATACATATTTGCTTTCTTTTTAATATGCTAGCCTTGAAATCGATGGGATCTGTCAATCATACATCAAACACTGTATTTTAAAATCCAGAATCCCGCAATGGCCAATAAAATTGTGTTTTCAAATGTATGCTTATGATTCATACAAACGTGATACCTTGGTTTTAATTACCCGGGGTAGCAACATCAATATTCTCTTTCTTCCGGTATTGCAATTATTATCAACATTTGCCAAACATCCAATTGATACACCTGGGTCGAGAGTGACAAATGTCGGCAAAGCATCTTGTCAAAACATCGAGCTAAGATCGAACCTGGGACCTTTCGTAATAAATTCAAGAATCTTTACAAATATACCACAGTGCTTTCCAGTCTTTATTCCAGATCATCCTGGCAACAAGCTCAATGTAAATCACTTATTGTATATGATATCATCTTTAATCCTACTTAGAAATAAGTGGTTGTATATGAGGTGAAAATTCGCCACTCTTCGAGTTATGAATAAGTTAAACCTTCGCTTCGCTCTCAGCAAAACATCATGTCTGGCAGAGGAAAAAGTGGAAAGGCCCGCATCAAAGCAAAGTCTCGGCGCTCATCCCGTGCCGCTCTTCAATGGAGACCGACATCTTGATGTCTTGTTGTCGTGGGCAGCTCGTTGCCAGCAAATTATTAGATTTCGGCAGTCAGGTACTGCCGAAATGACGAAAATTCAAATAAATCCTATCTATTATTAGAAAGTTATAAGTGTTTGCAATGTTTGTACTGAGCGAGACGAGAAACTTTGTCGGCAATTCGCTCTAATATGTCGTTGACGAAGCTGTTCATGATGGTTCTGGCCCGATGGTCACGTCCCACTAGAAACTGGAGACCGGCACGGGATGAGCGAGATTTTAATAATTTTGTTCACAAATTTACATGGCATTTCTATTGGCCTGTTGCTCTTATTAAAGATAGTCTGTCAAAGTAAGATCGCACAAATTAGTTCATGGAAAAAATCAGATAAGTGCGTTCCAATATGTGATTTTAAACAAAAAATTTACTTTCAAAGGCAAGATGGTAAAAACAAACGCTAAAGAAAGGGTTAATAGGATCATTCAGGATGGAACGGAACATCCAATTTTTTGTTCCAATATCAATCGTTACAGCACTTTCTGAATCACTACTAAAGCTGAACATTCCAAAGAATTTGAATAGTGTGGTTCGTCTAACATGTTTCACTAATAGAATGTTGTTTCTTGTCTGTCCGCAGTTGCCTTGGTATTACAGCAGACTCTGCATAGAAGCCTTACGCGTTTCATAAGCACTCGCTGAAAATGAACATTACTCCATAGGTATATGTAAGGTACTATGGACGGGAACACTGGAATGAGATGAACGTAGAAGATCATACTCTGTAATGGCTTGGTTATCTCGAACTGGCGAAAGATTTCTATGACAATCGGAACCCATGATATCAACAAGAGTATAAGCATAGCAAGCATTAGTCGCATCAGCTTGAGTTCTCCTCGACCAACTTGGAGGATCTTCGGTTTGTCCAAGTGAATCAGGTTTGGCTTTTTGGAATTATTTTCTTTTATCTCTGGGTCTTCTGCTGACATGACAGAAGATGGTTGTGCATCCGTACCAGTTCCATCGGATTCCTTAGCATGTGTCACTAAGGCGGGTTCCATTGGTGTCGGATTGGTTTCAGTTGCAAATGTATTTGATGATGACGAAGCAAGGTCCAGAACCTCTTTAGAGGGTCCATGTCCCTGCTGTAAAGGTAGATCAATGTCAAAGCGCTTGTTTTGCCGAAGCATATTTGTAGGAATTTCCACATTTCCTCCTGATATGTTAATTTTAAACTCATCTGACGGGTCAGTTTTACTTTCCCCGTCGATCTGGAAGTTGTTACAACTCCTGAGACCGTTTTGAGGTGACATTTCTGAGTCATTTGTTATCGTCTGTTTTGATTTCTCGCCTGCAAAGGAAACGCATTTTACCCGTGCTGACGTCGAAGGGGTCTTTTTGACAGAGCTTGAAGCACATGCCACTCTTATTCGACTCTTTGAAATTATACGCAAAGTCATCAAATTGATGATAGGGACAATAATAAGTGTTGGTAAAATGTTGATGATCAGATATACCATCATATTTCGCCGCGTCACCATCTCGTCTTCTTCGGTACTGAAGTTGATCCACAAAGGTACACCGTTAGATAACGTTAACACCCACAGGATGATGAGTACAACCGGTATGGCTCGACCAGTGCAGAGTCGTTGGTAGGCCTTCCTGCTCTGTCTGATGAGGAGGTAACGGTTGACGGTTACCATTGTCAAACTTTCCAACGATATTGCAATGGTTACCGGGTAGACAACATCACGGAATTTCTTCGCGGCGATATTCAAATGCACAACTACAACATACATATAAAGAGGGGTGACTGTGATGACCGCGAAGAGGTTTACGACTGCTAAATGCACGATGAAAATGTTGGCGGTGACACGGCGAAGCTTCTTGTCAGAAGCAAAGGCCATGACAATGAGTAGGTTTCCGACTATCCCAATGATTATTAAGGATATGAAATATGAATAAATAGATGGAATATTCGGCAGTACATAAACCGTGTTATCAGAGTTATTTGATTCCATATTTACAAGTACAAACGACCAGATCAAAACTATATAACGACAGAGTGTGTTGCCTTTATGCCCCTTGATACCGAATGTTATGTTAAAGTCAAATACTCATTTCCATCGCTATCATGAAAACAAATAAAACGGCGACCAGACGAACAACTTCTCCAACTCGAACTATCTAGCAGCGTCCTGAACACTATGGTCGACACCCTTGGTCGAGAAGAGTCCTTTCTGGAAAATTAATGAAACACAACAAGAGTCTAGAACAAAACAATTCGGTTTCTTGCGAGCGGCATCAAAAAAATTTGCACCGTTGGTAGAATCAAGAGTACTGTCAATTTCCAGTATATAACGTACTTGCTTCCCGGACTTGCTTCTGACGTGAGTTTTGTTTCTCACATCAATATCAGAATGAGAAGAGCTGTTAAAGGTAAAGACCAGTAATGGTCATGCGATTGCATTGTGAAAGAAACGTTGTGGAATCGATCAGAAAAGGTCGATCATCTAGCATCTAGCATCTGCAAGGTTCTGGAATCATCAAAATGATAAGAAATTTGGCCCATTCTTCGTAAAGTTACAAGCACTATACACAGAAAGATGTATATGGGACTACCCTATCTCTCTCACCAGACCATGAGAGAAATAAATTTACCAAATATATGAATTAGTAGGCGGTTTCCCGGCAAATTTTTTATCATCATGTATTAGTCAAAACATATTCTTTCACATGATTGGTAATGAGAGCTTCCATTTCATTTTTTGAAATTGGGGCATTGCCAATACTGGTCTTTACCTTTAAACTAATATGTGACAGACACGCCGAGCTATCACTCCCAAATTCTAATCGATGGACATAATAGTATATGGTCACTGAGTGCAACTGATTATGAACTGCAATGCTACGTGCCATAAATCAATATGCTCGGGTGCTTTCAAACAATTATGACGATCTTCTTAACGGAATCACTCAGGTCGTGGATATAAATTAACTATATGTTATTATGTTTATTGGTGTATCCAGTACTTGGGCTAAGGAGGGGTCAATCATCTAATCCCTATAATTATAGTTCGGCAAGGAAACAATTTGTTGAGGGCTCTGGTCTGCGTTGCGAGGGCGGAGGTGTCCCAAAAGGCTTTAAAGGTACAAACGGGGAATTAAAAGCTAGAATGGATTGATTAAAAGCGTCAAGATCTAAAATCAAAGCAACATAACATGTATTTGCAGTTATACCTGTAAATAAAACATTAATTACATTGTTTGATGATACTTTCCATTTTATTTTAGATGTATTTTCATATTGCTCCGATTGTCTCATTTTCGCTCGCGTGAACATTGCCATCACAAACCACTGACCTCTACCTCCTGAACGGATCATCGCCCATTCCCATTCACTATACGTTACGTACTAAAAGGCTGTATTGTCTGACCGTTCATGAATATTCATGTTTTTGCTAAACTCGGCAAAATGTTTGCTTTTACTAAATGGAAAAATTACGGTGGGGGGTTGGATGAAATGGACATAATGAAATAGGCAGAAGTGATCTATGATAATTCATGCTTTTTATGTTTCGTGTGCTCGACCTATAATCTTCAAATCGCTTGGTAAACTGAGTCCAAAGTTCGACTTGTTTCACATGTGTATTATAGGCAATGACGAGCTTGCAACCTATTTTGAAAAATTACGGTGGGTGAACTTTCAAAAGTCAATGAGACACGAGGGCTCCAATGAAAGAGCTAGTGATAACGTACGTCGGGGTGGATGTGCTTTTCGTTTAAACAAAAAATGAATTTGTAACGATTTAAAAAAAAAACGTCCATAGGCTAACATGTTAGGCTGCTGACTCTGATAATGCTCTGACGATAGGGGGCGTTGTGAAATGAGACTAAACGGAGCCATATGATTAACATAGATCTTAGTTGCATTGATTTATAATGGTTACTTTATTGTCTCATTGATCTGGAGACATAATGATTCGATATCTTCACTACTCAATTATCCTAAATTCCAAGTTTGTATCGTAAACTATGTTTAACATTTCTTTTGCGACCACGCAGTTTTTGTTAAAGAACATGTAGTATCTTATGAATGTACACGAGTTATTTTGTAGTGCATGTATTAAATCCCAAATAATTCCATAGTCTGCTACCAATTAGTATTTAAATTCTGGCAGAGTTCTTTTTTTATTGGAAATTTCTCAGGAGGGGCAAACTGCCCCTGACACTTATTCAAATACACTTGTGATCGTCATGTTTTGAATCAAATTGACTTATTACGCGTCATGATAGGTCGCAATAGTTTTAATTGATTTTAAGATAACGAGTTGAGTCTGACAACCTTCTCCCAAATCATTAAAAGTGTCCTAGACTTAACGCATGATGGAGCAATACAGATCCGATGTCCTCTGTAGATCCAATTAGGATATTAACCTCCGTTATAATTGAAGTACATCATTTTCATACGGTTGTAATATTTCCATTTCGCTGATCACAATGTCAAATTAATTCAATTAAGGTCATTATTTTACAAATTAAATAAACATGATGGAGCAATATAGATCCGATGTCCTCTCTAGATCCAATTAGGATATTAACCTCCGTTATAATTGAAGTACATCATTTTTCATACGGTTGTAATCTTTCCATTTCGCTGATCACAATGTCAAATTAATGCAATTAAGGTCATTATTTAGAAATTAAATTAACATGTACCAGACTACCAGTGCCCGCGCTACGACGGGGCTCGACCCCCCCCCCCCGCCCCCACTTGTTAAAGAGAAATAGAAATAAACCTACCAAAGTCCCGTAACAAAATTCTTTTTTTGCTAAATGCGAGACCACATCTACCTAAAAGCGCTTTTGCGAACCTAATTCAGCAACAAAGCGACAAAATAGTAATTGCGAGACAAAAAAACGAAGGCATCGTCAAGCCTGTCGAATTCGGAAGCAAAGCTTCCGAATTCGCAAAGTGCCCTCTCCCCCACTGTTTCAGGTATCCCTCAAGTGCCCCTTTTTACAGAGAAAAAGTGTCCCTTTTTATTTATAATAGTTGTCCATTCCACATTCGTATACATTGTAAGTGCCTCTAGATTACCACCTCTGATAATTAAGTGCCCCTTCACCTACACTGTCGCTCATATAGTTGGAATATTTTAGTTTTACCCCAATTTATGGAATTATTTTAAAAATAATTTAAAAATAATAGATCTAGATAATAGTATACATTCTCAGATTTTATTGAATAATAATTTGCCAATGTGTGTTTTGCGTGACTGCTAAAGCATGTGTATGCTTCTATGCTTATCAACTAGGGACCTACGCCCTTAAGTCATAAATGACAGTAATGAGGATTAATGCCCCACAAAAAGGCAATAATATAGCACATCGACACGGTTTTGATCCTGGGGCCTCACATTAACGAGGCCATTGCTTTGTCACTGAACCATGACTGTACGCAGCGGGGGCTAGGGTAGAGGGCAGTTTCCATAAATAAAATAAAAAAACAGAAAATGTAATAAATTTTCAATAATATATTACATTTTACCCCGGTCCCCAACATAACAAAAATCCTCTGGACGGCCATGTATTATGGCTCAAGGCATGGGCACACAGAGGATTTTTCAATGTTGGGAACCGGGGTAAAATGCAATAAATTATTAAAAAATTCAAAACCGTGTTGATGTGCTATATTAGTGCCCTTTTGTGGGGCATTAATCCTCATTACTGTCATTTATGACTTAAGGACGTAGGTCCCCCTAGTTGATAAGCATAGTAGCATACACATGCTTGAGCAGTCACGCAAAACAAACATTGTCAAATTATTATTCAATAAAATCTGAGAATGTATATTATTATCTAGATATATTATTTTTTAATTATTTTTAAAATAATTCCAAAAATTGGGGTAAAACTAAAATATTCCAACTATATGAGCAACAGTGTATGATAATTGCCCCTATTCAAATCTGAGAGGTGCTCATTTTACTTTAACAAGTGCCCTTTTCTTTTGTAATAATAATAATAATAATAATAAACTAGATTTATATGGCGCTTATACGGAATACCGTCTCTAATCGCTTTGCAGATATTATTAACCCGGCTATCGAATTCATTCACACACAATGTGCACCATCTCCACTCCATGGGGAGTATTCTTACCATATGGTCACCGTGAGGGCTTAAGTTCTTAAGCTACTTGACTCGACTATAAGTACAAGTTTTCCCTTTGATTTTGGCTCATGCCCCCTTTTCCTTTTTAATGAGGGCCCTTTTTCCTTCTGATATAATGCCCCTTTTCTTTTTTAATATTAGGGGCAACTTCTCCTTCTCATAATTCCACTTCTGACGCCTCTGATAGATGCCTCTTTTAAAATGTCATAAATGCCCATTTTCATTCGAAAAGTGCCTATTTTCCTTTTTAATAAGTGCCCCATTAAATGTTCACAAGTGCCCCTATTTATCTCAGGTGAGTGCCCCTTTTCAAGTACAACAAGTGCCCTTTACCATCTCTGATAAGTGCCTATTCACCTCTTATATGCCTCTTTTCCTTTGTATGCCCCGTTTTCATCTCCAATGAGTGCCCTTATTCAAATTAAGAGGTGTCCCTTTAACTCTGTAATAAGTGCCCCTTTTCATCTGATAATTGCCCTTTTTAATAAGTGCTCCTTTTCCGTTGTCATAGGTGCCTTTTTTTCATCTCTGGTATGGACCCCGTATTAAGTGCGCTTTTTTTTCTAATAAGTGGTCCTTTTCCCTTAAAATGTGCTCTTAATTTAGAGCGATTAAAAGCAACTTTTCTTTAATTTCTCCCAAAGCTGGCTCGCTACGCTCGCTCGCATTTAAATTTGATATATGTGTCTTATTAAGATCTTTTCAGTCTTTTATGATTAGATTGTGCTCAAAACCCATCAGGATTGTTTTTTTCTCTTTATAAGATGTCATTTTTTTGCACTGCGACCTCACAAATCTCAAAACTGTTGTTTTTTCGCTTCGCTCGCACGCAAATTAATATTTCATTTCATTTAATTTCATTTCATTTATTTTTCACATTAAAAAACAGAAAATATACAAGGTAAGAGAATTCATTGTACACATTTGACACATAGAGCAAATGAAAAACAGAAACATAAGCTTAAAAGAACAATGCAAATCTACATCAGTTTAATAACAAACATCAAAATTAAAACATAAAAATGTAAGTAATGTAGATGGGGCTAGAAAAAGCGAAGCTTATCGAGTCTAGCCCCGGTAGCAATGAACGGGAAGTCCACCCTGAAAATGTGTGTGGCCAAGTAAAGGCGGAGTAAAACCATCCTCAGGGTGGACTCTCCCTTCAAAATGACTGGTTTTATAATTAGATTAAATTGACCCGATGAAAACATAATTGCGATTTTCAATTGCGCCATCTTTCGGTAAAGATTTCGGGCATCATCACGCGCGGTAACAGTTAATGGTGCATTGTGTGATATGGCTGACGGCAGGCGCGGATCCAGGATTTCTTAGGGGAGGGGGCCCAACTTTTTTTGTTGTTGTAAATTTGAAAATCGCGCCGGCCGAAAAGTCGCGGGGGGGGGGGGGGGGGGGGGGTAAGCGGCACTTTTTTTTTTTTTTTTTTTGGGAGTCCAAAAAAAAATCGCAACGACTCAACCAGCCGAAAAGTCGCTCAGTGGGGGGGGGGGGGGGGGGGGGGGGGGGGGGGGGTAGTGACCACATTTTTTTTTTTTTTTGGTCCTCGAAAATTTTAAAATTTGCACCCCCCCCCCTTGAGCGCCAGGGGGGGGGGGGGGGCCCAACCCCCCAAAAAGGTAAAAATCGCGTGATTTTACATGATTTTTTTCTCAAGGGGGGGGGGGGGGGCCGGGCCCCCCCGGGCCCCCCCTGGATCCGCCACTGGCTGACGGCACATCTTTGTAAACAGCACGTGACAGTTAACTTAAATCTGAAGCAGTGTCAGTAGAATACCCTGCCTTTAATGTCACATGACTAGATTCAAATTTCCCAAATCCGATATGCTCGTTACATAGCTTTAATCCATTTGCCAATAACTTTTTCTGTGCCAAAGTCACATTATGAATAGGCTATTAATTTATAAGAATGTTTTTAGAACACGATCGCAAAGACTTTCAAGAAAATAACTCAAAGTTTGGGTTTTCTGTTGTACACAGAAAACCTCAATTTTGTATTCTCTTATCAATATTCGACTCCAAACACATTTTAGTTTAAATCCTTGCAGAAATTTAATGTACATCCTTTTTCACATTATTTAAGTGAAATTTGTCATCAAATTTTTGGCGAATTTGAGGCTCCCAACACTTTAGTGGGGCTTTGACAACTTCAAATATCAGAATGGCGTTGTATAAGATGAACAAAAATTTACTCCCGTTACACATTTGTCCAGAGTTAGGGATTTATTAGCGGAAGAAATTGACTCCGGAGCAATTGTCGCCTGGAGCATGTTTCTTAGAACTGAACATGGAAGAGTTTATTCAAACGGGAGGATCCGTTAAACACTCATCTGCTTATTAGTTTATTACTTATATTTAACATACCCAGGCGGGACCGATAAGAGAAGAGGCTTTTAACATAATTATCGTTTGTTTTGAATAGTGTTTGGTAATTTCAAATTGAAAAAATGATTAACTAATAGGCCGTTGCGACTACCTTAATTATCTTGACTGAACGTTATCAATGTGGATGTTATCATACGTGGGATGAGGTTATCTATGAAGTCTTCTAGTCTCAATCAACATAAACAATTATTGAAGTTTGAAGTTTTATTAATTCCACATTTTACATCGAAAAACAGTTTAAATTCTCCCTTTTTCATACAAGCGTATAGATTTCACAACAACAAAAATTAAAGATTTCAAATTAAGTATAATGTACGGAAAATAAGTACGAGGTTTCGAAAAATATAGAAATGACAGGCAAGGTAAAAAAAATTAAAAAAAACAATGGTAAATGTGGGGAGCCTAAATAAAAAGCATAGCTTGTATGTGAATATGCTCCCGTACTGAGTAACATAATATAGCACGTCTGAATTCAAAAGGTATTAATTCGACGGCATGAAATATCAGAAATAAAACAAACAAGCATTTCCACATCAGATTATTTAACATCCTTTAATCATGTTATATTCTTCTTTGTTGTTATAAATTACCACTAGTTTGATCTTCTTTTATTCATCTCTTTCATTTCCAACATTTAACCCTCACGTTTAAATATCAAAGAAAACAAGAGGACACAATACAATCGGCATGACTTCTTTGATGCGCAAGCACCGAGGAGTTATTAGTCCTATCAAAAACTCCTTGCAAGCACCTATTCAATACATCTTCAAAAATTAATGTTGTTTTCATTCGTCGTCATAGCGACCCCTCTCCACCTACCCTGCGGTTGGAAAAAACAAGTTTAACATATTCAGCGGTTTTAATTACAGTTCAATCATTTCACAGATGTAAGGATGTGGGTAATTGATTATATTGCCATGGACTAGTGAAAATGGAGAATATAATACGACTTCCTCTTGTACGTAGCAATTCATTATTTATCTCTTAGTAATTGAATGCATCTATGCTGTCTGAGGCGGATCTAGGATTTTGAAATAAAAAGAGGCATAACTTTGCCTAATATATGACAAGCCCTCCCCCCTCCCCGAATAAGTGACAAGAGGGGTTTGACACTTCAGGGTGTATTTTTGTTAGGGGAAAAAAAACCTCAATCGGGGGCAGATATTTTGTGTATTAGTGTGGTACTTACCATTGGGTGCACTGGCCGGATGTGCTCCTATCCTTAAATACACCAGTGTCGTATCCTACATTACAGAGAGCCTATATGTTTTATGATGAACATAAGCATGGAAAATGGGGCAAGCGAGAGCCCTGTTTTAAAAACTGTTAATTGATTGAAATTAATCGCAATTTGACATCAGTCGCAAATCTGTACTGATATTGGAATTTGTACTTTGCACACGATCGCAACTATTTTCGAAAAATCAATTCAACTTTTTCTCATTTATATCAATGACGTTATCAATTATTCTACATGTGTTTATCATAATTATTTGCAGACGACACAGTTCTCATTTCCTCCCTGAAAGCTTTTTCCCGCCTTAGTCCAATGTGGTATGCTTAGCAATTTGAGCCTAGTAGCTCTGGTTGGAATGCTCCCGAAGGAGTGGAGAAAGTACATACATTGTGTGCGGGCAAGCCAGAAACCGATGACCGGTGTAATAATGTAAAGCGCTTAGAAACTCGGACATTCCCGACGTATTAAGCGTTATATAAGCACAAATATTATGATTATTATTATTATTAGTCCAGATGACCAAAGAAAATTTAAAAACTGGTGTATAACTGGCTTCAGGGCAATAAACTTTCTTTAAACATAATACAAACTATAAAGTACCGTACTTCGTCATCCGCAAAATACTGCTGCATGATATACTGATGCTTCTCTCATAATTGATAATAAATGCAATGCAATGTCCTTGTGCAAATTACCTTGGGATATTTATTGATCAGCATTTATCATGAGATTCCAATATCAACTATGTCTCTACAAAAGTTTCACGTAGTGCATTTAAACCATTTTCTCCCAGGTCGTATATTATTAGTATGGTATAACAGCCTCATCGTGTTCCATATTCTGTACTGTAATTTTGTGTGGGCAAGGATGTATCTATCTAAGCCAGGCTAGAGAGAATACTCCGTCTTCACCAAAGAGTTTTGCGAGTTTATTGTAATGCAAGTTTTTTTATACTCCATTATATTTATAACCAAACATTTTATAAATGTAAACACTGACTGTTCAGGATATAAACGAGTTCAAAACAGCTGCAATAATGCATCACTATTGTTTTGTAGTCCTCCTTCTCATCAAATGAACGTCATTTCTTTAAAACATGAAGTTAGTTTATATAGTACTCGTAAAGTAATACAATTCCACGAATGGAAAGTAACATCCCATTCATACATCTTGTTTTGTTTTAAATCGCCACTTTTGTGTTCTGTGGAATTTCTTGTTCTCCTCGTTAAGAGATCTACCGTTTCTAAATTCATAAAGAACCTTGAATTATACATGTACCTGTTATCCTGTTATCAATGTTGTTATTATTTTTATCAGTTGTTTTTAATTTATTTTTCTACTTCAATGCCCCAAAAACCTTTGTTTTACCTTATTTGTTTTCTCTGTGCCGAAATATCAATGTTTTAACTTGAAAATTCTTTGGACCAACGACCTGTGAAGCCTTATTAGGCTTTTAATGATGGCCTTTCATTCTTCTTATTTAATATAAATTCATTTAATGTACCATGTATTAATTTTTATCTCGAAATTCTTTGAAAACATTTTAATGTTTTGCATGCTTTTTTAAACTGAAGAACGAATAAAGAATGAACTATTTTTCTTTAAATTTTAAATGTAAATTCAACACCATTTTGTGTGTCCTATAGAGATCATGTTATCAATCACCTGGTTATCCGTCATTGTTATGTTTTCTGAATTCAATAGGTGACGCACACGTTGACTTTTCTACCGTACTTGCGGTCGTGTTGTTTTGATTGATTGCAACTACCCCCTATTCAACAAATACTATACAGTGCGTCCCAGAAAAAACGAAACCGAGAAGTATCGATGTTTTATCATAACTTAATCACAACCATAATTAACGAATGATACATATTTGGAAAGCTTAGAGTCTCCTCTTTCAGATGATGCTACTCACGTGATACATATGTCACGCATGAGTGATTAAGAGCAATTTAAAGGAAGGAAACCAAAAAGTAATTTGGCGGGCGGTATCTGAATTTCAAAGAAAAATTCATATTTCTAGAAAGTTCATTTTCTGCTCTTTCATATGATACCTCAATCAAGAAAAATGAGCCAGGAATAACAAAGTTCTGTTTGCTTAAAGTAGCCCTTACATTTTCATAATTTTAACAAACGAATTCGTTTTCACTGGTTGCCTGCCGTAGCAAAAAGCAGATTTGACAAAAGACTTAACTCCGTTTCGTTGACAATCAGCCATGCATGAAGACTCTCGTCTACGGCTGATTGTCAACGAAACGGAGTTAAGTCTTTTGTTAATTTCGTTTATTGATACGGCAGGCAGCCAGTGAAAACGAATTCGTTTAATAAAATTTTGGAAATGCAAGCACTACTTTAAACAAACAGAACTTTGTCATTCCTCGCTCATCTTTCCTGATTGAGGTGTCAAATGAAAGGGAGAAACTCAACTTTCTAGAAATGTGAATTTTTCTTCGAAATTCAGATACCGCCCGCCAAATGTCTTTTTGGTTTCCTTCCTTCAAACTGCTTTTAATCACTCATGCGTGAAATATGCATTATCTGAGTAGCATCACATGAAAGAGGAGACTCTAAGCTTTCCAAATATGTATCATTCATTAATTATAGTTGTGATTAAGTTATGATAGAACATCGATACTTCTTGGTTTCGTTTTTTCTGGGACGCACTGTACATTCATGACTTTTCTAAATCTATTTTTAAAGATATAATTCATAGAAATATGAGTTTCTTTACTCCTTTTTGCTCTTGCTCTTCACAACACAGCATTAGCATCAGTATTAATCCCAAATAAAATAATAAAATACCTTTGACAGACACGGTCGCAGGTTCTAATCAAAAGCACCCCTTCACCAGCGAGTCTGATGCTAACATGGGGTTCGTAACAGCTATAACTGCGCTACACAAACCTAGCTCATTTATAGGTTTCTCAACCGTATGACTCCTTCAGATGCAGGAAATGCTAAATTGAGAATAAAATTATCTTTTTCATTCTCGTAGAACTCAGTGAATCATGCATTTCCAACTTTTACTAACGTTTAAACAAAATTAAAAAGACGAATTCTAAATATCTTGAAATGGCGTCATTGAGGTCGTATTTTGGGCCATTTCTTCCTTAGCACGTTGCTGTAGTTCTTGTTTGTCCACATAAAGGCAAATGGAATCAGGACTGGGTACACGGACAAGAAGGCTCCAAAAAGGTCGAGCACTCTGTTCAACTTCAATCCCACAGACACACTCGCCCAGGCCATCAATGACGGTGTCCAGGAAACCACCAGGATCATGTACATCACCATCATCGTTCTCTGCGTCCGCAGTTCGTTTTGTCCTCGACGTCGAACCTTCTTCTCCTCATCGTCGTCATTTTTATCTGCCGCCATGGGAGGTTGGAGTGGCATTGACGTCGTCGGACCTCCATCGAGAGACAAACCCCGTGTCTCGGATGGGGAACTAACTGATGATACGGCTGTGGGCACTGTAGCTGCGCTTGGCGCCGCCTTGTTTTCGACTCTTTCTCGACTGGCTCGGATGGTACGCATAGTGCCCCATTGAAAACACGGTATGACGATCAGAGGACAATAGTTGAGGATACATGGTAAAACGAAGGAGATTTCAATCGCCCTGTGGCCCTCCTGATGCTTCTCATGAAGCTTGATCAAAGACCGCTCAACAAACCAGAATAACATCACAACGACTAACGCGAGAAGCCAGATCACTGTAAGGACAATCGACACAGCCTTGCGGCCGGTGCAGCATCGTCTATACGTGGTGTTTGGTCGTGAGATGAGCAAGTACTGATTCGCAGCAACGGCTGTTAGAGTATAGATGGACGAAACGACACAGACCTCAAGGAAGAAGTCAGATGACAACCGTACCATGAACAACGCCCGGTGGCTCTCGAGGCACGGTACAAAGTTGGTCGCAGCAATGATGGGGTCGAAGAGAACGGAGATTAGGAAGTTGACGACGGTGTTGGCACATATCAGGTAATTGATGGATTTTTTGCAGAGCGCCCGGTTGAAGATGAAGACACAGAGAAGCAGACCGTTGCCGACAGTTCCGAGAACGATTACAATAATGAAGTATACTATGGAGAAGGCATGGACAACTGTAAATTCCTGAAGGCAAGTCGTTTCATTTGCGGTTGGACTTGCAGTGGCACCCATTGTAGTATGCGATCCCTTCACCTGGTGACGTACATCAACACACCTGAAGACAAGGAAAAGACAACAGATGAAAATTCGCGTATTATAACCAGGGGTAGGGGGTAGATCCCGGGGTAGATCCAGGATTACATAAACGCAGGGGGGGGGGGGCGGGGGTCGTTAAAAACTCCTCGTTTCGTTTCGACTATTTTATTTTAGCACGATGGCATACTTCAGCCATAAGGCTGTTCTTCAGCATGGCCGTGCATATATACAAGGAATCACAATGTCACAAAGAAACGTAAATCAGATTTACATGGGTTGTATACAAAGTTAAATAAACATACACATACACATACAGTGCGTCCCAGAAAAAAAAAACGAAACCGAGAATTATCGATGTTTTATCATAAGTTAATCACAATTATAATTTATAGATCACACCTATTTGTAGCGCTTAGATCATCTTTCGTTTGATGTAATTCATATGATGCATATTTCACGAATGAGTGATAACAAAAACAAATTGAAGAGAAAAAAAGTCATTTGGCGGGCGATATCTGAATTTCAAAGAGAAAATCACATTTCTAGAAAGTTCAATTTCTGCCCTTTCATATGACACCTCAATTATAAAAAATGAGCCAGGACTAACAAACTTCTGTTTGTTTAAAGTAATGCTTGCATTTCCATAATTTGATTAAACGAGTTCATTTTCACTGGCTGCCTGCCGTATCAACAAACAGAGTTGGCAAAAGACTTAACTCTATTTTGTTGTCGATCAGCCATGCACAAAGAAGACGAAAGACTTGATGCATGGCTGATCGTCAACGAAACGGCGTTAAGTCTTTTATGTTTATTACGTGTCTCAACTAAGGTATCCAAAAACAAATTTTCATACAAAAGTCTAGTTGAATATTTATTTTCCTCTCCTAATACTGTTTTAAGTAATATTTTTTGTATAATATTTGCAAATTTGTAATATGTTGTTTCTTCGTATTATTCCAAAAAACATCACAATAATCTAATGTACTTTGAGCAATTGACTTATTGCGAGAGATACAACGTCTTATTCCTTTTAACGAATACAAATTCTTCACAGTACCTTTACACTGATTTTCTACATGTTTATCCCACTCTAAAGAGTTATCAATGT
>JAVYIG010014379.1:0-41844 GCA_035222895.1 Strongylocentrotus droebachiensis
CAGGGGAGGGGGTTTATCTGGGGTTCATGAAACGGGCGCAAACGGCCCATGATTCCAATATGAATACATTTATTGTATGGTCACATCTTTTGGCTAACATTAATGCTAAAAAGTAATTAGCACCCTGTCTCACTGGGCTGTGGCCGTTGGCGACAAATTGCGAACGGCATTCGCGAGTGAGTTTCCAAAATGTCTCGAAACGTTCGAGGGGGTTCTCAAATCCATGGGGTGAGTCGTCCTCGCTCTCGTGCGGGCTGGTAAATTTGAACATGTTCAATATTTTCGTGCGACAAAGTTCTCTCAAAATAGTCACAGAGTCGTCGCGAGTAATTCAGACCCAAGTTGGATTTATGACCGATTGGAGACAAAAATGAAAGTGGAGGAGTGGACCTCCAGCTAATGAACATTCACATTATTCTTTAAATTATGATTATTTCAATCATCATTAACATTACTTAAAGATGAAGTTGAGTTCTGGTCATGCGATTGTATTGTGAAAGAAACGGTGTGGAACCGGACCAGAAAAGGTTGATCATCTAGCATATAAGAATTTGTGTGTATTGCAAGGTTCTGGAATCATCAAAATGATAAGAAATTTGGCCAAGTCTTGGTAAAGTTACAAACACTTGCACAGAAAGATGTATATGGGACTACACGAACACGTGGCGTAAAAAGCCGGCCCCCCGATTTTTACGATGTTACATGCATATTTAGAATATGAAGGCATTTGAAGAGCCATGCTTTTCAGGTAACATGTCTTAACTGATGTTCTTCCACACTTGCATAATAAGAATGAGTAATGCTCACAAATTATTTTTCACCTCTTCCCGGCAGAACTCAACCTTCTCTTTAAAGGTACTATGTCCCTTTTGCAGCCAACCTCAAATTCTGTAGAACTTTGCAGGAATTATGAATATATCATGTATGTCCTATTTATGAAAAGTAAACGTTAGCAGTGTCCTTATATTCAGACACTATTGAGTGACTGACTGGCTTTTTTTCTTCTTTGGTAATAACATACATGAAATGAGCTGTAAAGGGTACATTAGCATTTGTCTCCCATCAATAACCCACTTCTTGTGATGGCTAAAATTAAACTGATTGAATCTTTGCGCAGCATAAAACGTATGACCATTCGGTACAATGGTCTGAAAATCAAGACTATTACTTATTGGCTCTATAGCTCCTAAGTCGATTTGACAACTAATAGTCTTTATTTTCCCACTTGAAGACATTTTCAAGACCCACCTTTTTTAGGGAAGTTCTAAATTAGTATCATCTTTCAAATGCCGTTGGAATTTAACCTTTTCATTTTTTTGTCCTACAAATGGGACATAGTACCTTTAAGTACGGAAGCCCATTAATGCCACCATGTGAATTAAAATTTAAGAGGAATTATCTGGCGGGCGGCCGCCAGATATTATGGTGGCACTAGTGGGCTTCCGTAGTTAGGTGCAAAGACGGCTCCAACAGGAAAATGGTGTTCGCCTAATTAAAACAGGGATTTCTAAGTCAAAAAATTTAATGCGGAAGGCTATACCACCCAAGTACACAAATCTTATATTTTAGGGGCCCACAGGTGTTTATATGCATTTTAGAACAAACCTTTTGGCTGAAAATGTTCATTTGGTATAGAAAACCCACTATGAACACTACAATGAATTGCGGTATATATAGACAGGGCCTCAAACTTTTTTTTAAAAGGGTACAGAGGATCAACTACTCTCGACAGTCAAAGGGACTGCTTTAAAGCCCCACTGTCCTACTTGTAGCTACATGCTCCCTCTATATAGAAAACTACCCCAATCGGTGCCTGTTGGTCCTCCATGATCCTCTTCTGCTTATGTTAGTTGAGAGCTGAGTTGATGTGATAGCCACCTGTCAGTGACCTGGCTGGGTGGTCTAATCCCTTCTGACCCAGTAGTATTGACGGTCTTTGAACTATTTTCTGGGGTAATAGCTCACTGCACATCTCTATTTCGGTATCAAAATACAATGAGAGTATGAGATTGCTTTACGAAGCATGTCACTTTCACCACAGAGGTTTTTTTTTCACAGTTTGATTTTAGCATTATCATGAAAATGAAATTACACATACATTTTACTGTTTTCTTAGATACCCATCATCATTCGTCTAAAACTGCATGCACGTGTATATTATTAGTATAAGTCGTAGGTATGTGATGTTTCTTTCAAAAACGAATAATGCATATAGACCTATCATATTCATACTGACATTTTCGAAAATGCACAGGACTTTTCTTGGGGGGGGGGGGAAGCAAAATATTGATTTTCGTATAATGCGCTGAAAGAATATAGTTCAAGCCTAGCTGGTAGTTCATAGTCTGCAATCCTTTTGCTTTGACAAAAACTCCCATTCCCAAACATTCGAAAAAGAAGGCGCAATGAAAATGTTCAAGTGAGAAATCAAAATTCTTGGTGGTATAGAGAAAATTCGTTTACTTTGTATGGGCCTATCGGGTCTACTTTCGCGTAATTCAACATTTAATTCTATACATGGCGTATTATATATCTTTCGATTTCGTGAGAAAATTATTTTTTACTGGCTTGACGTGTCATTCTATTAACATTACCTTGAGCTGATTTCATGTCATTCATCAATGTATACGATTTGGGACAATTACGGGCAATAACCCACTAGAACGTTCCACAAATGACAATAAGACCTGAAAATATGGGCCTTTGCACAATCATTTCCATGAACTATCGCGCCAGACATTAGACGCCTAGAAAATTCCACACAATAATGACCTTTTATGAGTGAATGCACACAAGAAATGTGTTTACGGCATTTGCAGTCAAGATTAATACACTTCCTATGACATCAAAATGAATAGTATCACAGTATATCATTGAGAACGGACTCATGCATTCAATTTAGCTTTATGTGAATTGGGATTATTGTTGTTGTATTGTAACACCAGGCACGTAGCCACGGGGGGGGGGGGGGGGGGCGTAACCCCCCAAAAAAATCCAAGATCGGTTGAACTTTTTTAGACCCCTCCCCAGAATGTCGATCAATTACATGTATGTGCCCCCCTCCCAGACATCAAATTCTGGCTACGGGCCTGTGTAACACAACAATATGCTGCAGCATCTGCAACAACAACGTGCGCTACTTTTAGTAGTAGAAGTAGTAAAATGTTGTTTTTTTAGAACTACTGCAAAATGGTAGCCCGAAAGCTAAATTACATTGTAAGTTTTACAAGCTCAGTTTTAAAGATAAACTTGAGTTCTGGTAAAAAAAGAAAATGAATTCTCACAGAATCAAACGAAACTTACACTGAATGTTAAAGATTACAAAAAATGTCATGTTCCAAACAATGTTAGAAGAAAATGTATACTGGCTGAGTAATGAGCATAGAAAGATAAGGAAATCAAGGTGTAGTAGCCCCGACACCATTTGTGTAGTCCCATCAAAGAGACACCAGGTATCTCGTTGGTCCCATATACTTCTTTCTGTATACATTGCTTGTTACTTTACCAAGTTTGGGCCAAATTTATTATGATTTTGACCCGCCCCCCCCCCTTAAGTGTTATTTACGGTACGCATATGCGTGTTCCCAGCGACCCCCCCCCCCCTCTTTTCAGCAAAAGTCCGGTGTGTAAAGTCAATACGGGTCGACCTTTTTCTTTTATTATACGAGCCTTTTTTATCACCCCCCCCCCCCTTTCAGCAAAAGTCCGGTGTGTAAAGTCACTACGGGTAGACCTTTTACTTTTGTTACGAGCCGGAGAGTTTGGGAACACGCATGGTATCCCTCTGTTCATGGAGTGGGGGGATTTTGATGACACCAGAAACCTTGCAGTACACACCAATACTTACATGCTACAGGCAGGGGCGTCTCCAAAGGGGGGGGGGGGAGTGTGGGGGTCCGACACCCCCCCCCCCCATCTGTCATGATATTGTCGGTAAAATTGCGCTGCCGTCGGGTAAAAAGAGAAAAGGGGGAGGGGAAAAAAAAAGAGGGAAAGGGAAAGAAAAGAAAAAAAGAAAAGGAAAAGAAAAGAAAGAAAGGAAAAGAAAGGAAAGAAAGGAAAAGAAAGGAAAGAAAAGAGAAGAACGAAAGAGAAAAAAGAAAAAGAGGGAGGAGAGGAAAGAAAGGAAAAGAAAGAAAAGAAAGAAAAAGGAAAAAAGAAAAGAAAAAGAGTTAAAGGGAAACAAAAGAAACGAGGGATGAACGAGAGGAGAGAGAGAGGAGGTAAGAGCCTGAGAGAGGTGGAGTGGGAGTAAAAGAGAGAGGGGGTTGTTGGGTGGAGTCGTCTCGTCAAGGGAGCAAAAAAGACACGGTTAAATATGTTGCTGTGTCGGGGCAGCTGTGTCGGTATTCTTGCTTGATCCTCGTGTACTATATCAATGCAGAGGTGACGACTTCGAGAGTGACTACAACTATACAATACTTGTATTTTCTCGAAGTTTCACTTTCCTATAATATCAGCTAAAGAAATCGGAGTTTTACAATTTTCGGGGAAACTAAATTCAATCAAGGTTTAAGATTCAACAACGGTACGACGAATCGTCTTCCTTTCTCTATATTGTGATGAAACGCCAAAAATTCCGCCCTTTGCGCGGAAGGGGAAAACTTCATTTAGACAAGTCGAGAACGGTACAACGTATCGTCTTCTTTCTCTAATAATTTAAGGGAACGTCTAAGCTTCCGCGATTCGCGCGGAAGGGGGAAAAACAGAATTCAGATAAGGATTCATAGTCGAAAATAGTACAACGAATCGTTTGCCTTTTCTCATAATTTAGGAAACGTCAAAGCTTCCGCAAGAGTCGAAAACTGTACAACGAATCGTCTTCTTTCTCTAATAAATTAATGAAACGTCAAAACTTCCGCGCTTCGCGCTAAAGTGGGAAACTGAATTCAGACAAGGATTAAGAGTCGAGCACGGTTCAACGAATCGTCTACTTTCTCTAATAATTAAATGAACGTCAAAACTGCCACGCTTCGCGCGTGAGGGGGAAACTTCATTCAGATAAGGATTAAGAGTCGAGAACAGTACACCGAATCGTCTGCTTTTTCTCACAATTTAATGAAACGTCAAAGCTTCCGCGCTTCGCGCGGGAGGGGAAAAAACTGAATTCAGACAAGGATTAAGAGTCGAGCACGGTTCAACGAATCGTCTACTTTCTCTCATAATTTAATGAAAGCAAAAACTTCCGCGCTTCGCGCGAGGGGGAGAACTGAATTCAGATAAGGATAAGTCGAGAACAGTACACCGAAACGTCTTCTTTCTAATTAAATAAAACGCAAAAGCTTCCGTGCTTCGCGCTAAAGGGGGAAACTGAATTCAGATAAGGATAAGTCGAGAACAGTACACCGAAACGTCTTCTTTTTTCATAATTTAATGAAACGTCAAAGCTTCCGCGCTTTGCGCGGGAGGGAAGAAACTGAATTAAGACAAGGATTAATAGTAGAGAACGGTACAGCAAATCGCCTTCTTTTTATAATAATTTAATGAAACGTCAAAGCTTTCGTGCTTCGCACGGGTCGGGGGGGGGGGGGGAGGCAACTTCATTCAGACAAGGATTAACAGTCGAGAACAGTACAATAAATCGTCTTCTTTTCCTAATAATTTAAAGAAACGTCTAAGCTTCCAGGCTTCGCGCCTGAGGCCTATATCACCCACACCACCCCTAATAAGCGCGCTTTGCGCGCTCTTTAAGTGATTCACTACCGATTCACTACCGTGATCCTAGCTCCACGCCTGCATTAAAATATATAGCTATGATGCTGACTAAGTTGACGAAATAATTCGTATATTTATGTCGTCGAGGAAAATGACCATTTGCACTTACGCAAGTACTATAGATAGTCCATAGGAAAAACAATTTAGCCTTCGGCCCCGGGTTTATAGGGTTACATTTGTAGATATTGGGACATTTAGTTTTGTCGGTAATCGTTGGCATCTACACCCCCCCCCCCCACCCCCCCCACCCCCCCCCCCCACTGAAAAAAGGTCTAGCGACGTCCCTGGCTACAGGATCAACTTTTTCTGATCCATTCCACACCTTTTCTTTCACAATGCAACTCTGTTTTTAATCTATATAAATGATTTGCCAACTGTTACTGATTATTTCAATTTTCGGCTGTTTGCCGATGACTCCAATCTATGTCATACCTTTTCTGCTGACCAGGGTGAAATTGATGTAAATGAAGTGAATAACAAAATACAGAAGATACATAAGTGGTGCACTGCTAACAAACTTACAATTAATTCAATGAAAACTAATTTCATGTTAATATGTAGTAGGAGGAAAAAAATAGGTATAAATGGTAAACTAAAAATCGCTGGCGAGGAAATTAAAGAGGTTGATGTTGCCACTTTTGTTGGGGTTCACATTGATAGACATTTTTCTTGGAAGAGTCATATTCGTTTTGTAAATCAGTGTATTAGAAAGAAAGTTCGAGTGCTATTTAGATTGCGACATTTTGTTCCTAGCCGTACTCTGATATTATTATATAAAGTATTTATATAACCACACATTTCTTACGGAATAGAGGTGTGGGGAAGCACTTATAAGACTAGTCTAAGAAGTATATTATATTCACAGAAAATGGCAGTTCGTGCCATAACATTTAGTGAATGGAGAACTCCTTCAGATCCATTATTTAAAAGATTGCGAATCCTAAATGTGTATAATTTACATGATTTATCCATTTCTACTTTCATGTTTGATCTAGTCAATGGAAATTTGCCTCATATTTTGATAGAGTACTGTGACATTATAGAACATAGCTATTCCACAAGACAAAAAGAAGTTGGACAATTACGTCTTCCAAAATTAAGAACGACACAAGGTCAATTTTCATTGTCTTTTGTGGGCAGTGAATTTTGGAATAGATTACCTGTTGATGTCAGATTGACAAGGTCTAGAAATAGGTTTCCGAATTCTGTTACAAGTCATTTGTTGAACAAGTCATGAATGAAATATCAAGTGTACACAATTCATAATTCATATTTTACATTATTAGTTTGTATATTGTAAGACGTTGTTGAGTACTGATTCTTGTTTTGTTTTTTAAAGCATCGATTGTAAAAGTAAATTCATTATTTTTTGTTTTGTTACATTCTCTAAACTGATTTGTACCAAAATACTTTGTTTAGCTCTTTAAGGGGTTAAGCTCGACTAGCACATGTGCTATTATCTGGCCCCTTTTACCAACCAATAGTTTCTCTTCCTGTATATGTAATTATTGTATAAAATGTATGAAATGTATTGCTGTTGGTAAATAAATCAAAATCAATTACCAGAACTCATTTCAACAAAACTTAGATATGGAAACTAATGTGTGTGTGTGTGGGAGGGGGTGAGGGGGTAGGCAACGGCGCAATAGTCTGCGCAATCGTAGGCAATGGCGCATAGTCGGCATTCACCCCCAATTTGAATGTTTGAATTCCATTTCTGTCTCTCTCTCTCTCTCTCTCTCTGTCTCTCTCTCTCTCTCTCATGATCATGATCATGATCACAAACATGACAAAGGTGAGAAAAAGAAAAAGAATTGAGAATAATCCTATTCGTTTGAATTTTAATCAATACATTTTGGATTGAATTGAATTGAATTGTTGTACATATAATACCCCCTCATCTGATTAATCGGCTATACAGCCCCGAGAAAATCGGTCTCTAGGCCTACAGGGGAGGGGTGTATCTGGGGTTCATGAGACGGGCGCAACGGCCCATGATTCCAATATGAATACATTTATTGTTTGGTCACATCCTTTGGCCAACATTAATGCTAAAAAGTAATTAGCCCTCTGTCTGGACTGTGGACGTTGGCGACAAATTGCGAACGGCATTCGCGAGTTTCCAAAATGTCTCGAAACGTTTGAGGGGGTTCTCAAATCCATTGGGTGAGTCGTCCTCGCTCTCGTGTCGCTGGTAAATTTGAACATGTTCAACATTGTCGTGCGACAAAGTTCTCTCAAAATAGTCACAGAGTCGTCGCGAGTAACTCAGACCCGTGTCGGAATTATGACCGATTGGGGACAAAAATGAAAGTGGAGGAGTGGAGTGGAGGACCTCCAGCTAATGAACATTCACATTATTCTTAAAATTAGTATTACTTTCAATCATCATTACGTTAATTAGGTACGGAAGCCCATTGATACCACCATGCGAATTAAAATTTAAGAGGAATTATCTGGCGGGCGGTCGCCAGATATTATGGTGGCACTAATGGGTTTCCGTAGTTAGGTGCCTTCCTTAGACGGCTCCAACAGGAAAATGGTGTTCGCCTAATTAAGACATGGATTCCTAAGTCTGTAAGTAAAAATTTAATGTTGAAAACGATACCACCCAAGTACACAAATCTTATATTTTCGGGGCCCACCGGTGTTTATATGCATTTTAGAACAAATATTTTGGCTGAAAATGTTAATGTGGTATAGAAAACCCACTATGAAATGCGGTACAGACAGGGGCCCCAAACTTTCTTTAAAAAGGTAAAGAGGATCAACTACTCTCGACAGTCAAAGGGACTGCTTTAAACTATTTTTGGGGGTAATAGCTCACTGCAAATCTCTATTTCGGTATCAAAATCACAATGAGAGTATGAGACTGCTTTACAAAGCCTGTCACTTTCACCACAGAGGTGTTTTCAAAGTTTGATTTTAGCATTCAAAATTTCTCCTGAAAAGCTGGAATTTCTTTATCAGGTAGTTTGTACGTAGTTCTTTTTAATGAAATCAATAAAATATGCAATATTGTTAATTATCACTATGATAATTCACTACATTATTCAGGGAAGACGACGAGCCCTTCGATGGGCACATGTTTACGATTTAATCAATACAAATTACCTGAAGCACTGCGATGGAAGGTGTAGGTGCCAGCGGTGTATAATAACATAGACGTAATACAATCCATGACTGTCAGCAATAGGTTCAACACGTCATAATTTATAGCATACTTATGTTTTAATATTCCAGTCAATAAAATACAGGATTTTTCACGCACTTCCTATTTGGCCGTGATGAAAAGCAAAGCTATGGGCCTGGCTCATGAGCCCGAAAAATGATGTAACATTGGTTGAATTAAAAAGTGACTTTAGTATAACGCACTTGACAAAAATGTATGTAGAAAGAATATACATCATCATTCTGAATATAGTCCGATGCCCTTGAATCACGTATGTTACATTAAATTTTGGGCCCTTAAAATCTGATTTCTGTCATCAGAGATAATTATTATTTAGCTATCAATGCCTCATACCCACAATGTATAATTATTTTATAACCGAAATAGAGATTTGCTTTGATCCTCTTACCCTAGAAACATTTAAAAGCAGTCCTATAAACTTTTTATAGAATTTCTGGTTCTGAACCACAGGGCCCCTTAGGAGCAACTTCAGGGCCCTGCATGTGGGTCTTAACATAATGCCATACTTTATACTTTTATTTTGTTCATATTGGGTTTTCTACACCAAACGAACATTTTCAGCCAAACTATATGTCTTGAAATGCCTAAAAGCAGTGCATGGTACGTAGGCCCCTTTAATGTTGGCACTTTGGGCACTTTGGTCAATAATATATCATCTTTAGCATTAAATTTTACTTAAGAAACCGCATTCACATTAAGGTGAACACCGTTTTCCTTTTGGTGCCGTCTGTATTCCCGACTAAGGCTATAGCAAAATGAATATTGGCTGTTGCCTTCATCTTTATTATCTGATCATTATAGGTCATTCTTTTGTCCGTATGAGTTGTTGCAGGTGCTTTGGTAATAGTACTACGACCATTGCACCTGCTTTTCCCTGTCCCTAATCAATCAATGGATGTATTTGAAAAATGTTTTGGCAGGTATAAGCTCACATGGTTGACCAGAAAGTTAATACACTCAATCATGTTAACGAAAATTGATATCATGAATGGAAGTTTGAAAGATGCACTTCTTATCCATTGACATTGATCGGGGGGCATGGGCGTAGATACAGGGGAACCTACCCCCAGCGGCAAAACAAAAACAAAAAAGGAAGGAAAAGAAAGAAAGAGAGAGAGAGAGAGGGAAAGGCAACCTGAAAGAAGACGTTATGATTTTTCTTCCACGCCCTCCTCTTTGTCTATGACCTTGTTGTCTTGTATTTCATCTGACATCTGATATTTTCCGTGCCCCCTGACATCGGTGTTCCTTAGTATCTGGACCTACTACTTCTACGCTACGCCAGTGATTGGCAGTACACTCTGGCGTCGTCATTGTGTTTGTTTCAGTAAACGTTCAGCACTACAATGTTTATTATCTCAGGCCAGGGCCATCTTCTGCATACAGCTAAGATTGCGATGCGGGTGAACGACTGCGAATCATATATCCAGAGAAAACAAATGCAGAGATTGGCTCTTAAAATATCCATCCGTAGTCTCATCATCATTGGTTAGATCTTGGTTCGTGTAAGCAAGTCAAATTCCTGATTAACTTGGAAGGCACTTGGTCATAAAATAAAAGATTATTGAATAAATTCAGCAAGGATGCTATAAAAAGATATCACTTGAGAAATTCGTTTGGCTTCTGGTATCCTGAGATTTATTACGGAACGAAGAGACCAAAAGACAATCTGGAGCTGAGACACGCCTTAATGATGACGTTTCCCCCATCATGTCCTCCTCTCCTCGAGATGATTGTCAGCCTGGTCCAACCTCCTTGCATTCTTGCCATTCTCTACCCAGCTGGGAGGGTAATAGGCTATGCCCAAACAAGGACCGAGGTCAATTAAACGAGGAAGAGGACGCGAGAGCTTCACTGCGAGAGGAATGAGATAAGTGCTTCTTAGTAGAGCAGTTATCTACGCTTGATGTAAACTCCTTCTCCTATAGAGAGAATGGGTCATAGCAATTACCATTGGCGGTGGTTGGAAGAGCACTTCCGACATCAGAAATGTATAGTAACTAAAATAGAATTTTACAGTAGATAGGTGAAGGGGTCAGTTTCAATTTTTGACTCGAAATTGGTTCTAGAAATACATGTATACCTCATAATGATGGGAGAATCGTCACCATTAAGCAAGTCTCTACATCTTTCATGTAGATGAATCATTCATTACCAAAGAACAGTCAGTAGCAAATCAGTGAAAATTACTTTTATATAGTCCTGTTAAAAAATTCATGGAACAAAATATTATTTTTTTCTTTAATATTTTTCCCTTTGTAGATGGAACAAAATATTAGGGAAATGTGCTTTTGATAATATTCTACCTTCTTAGTGACGTGATATGCTTCAATTGATATCTCTCTTTAAAAAAATATAAGAATAGTGTCACCATCTATATTTTAAATTTATGTATCGATCACCCAATAAACTAAATATCAATAAGTATTTATAAGAATTTCCCATGATAAAATCAACATGGGAAAATGATTTGTTTTAAAGGGGCATCTACAAAGGGGAAAATTAACAAAACCTACACCATTTTTAGACATATACCCCTACATCGTCATGATTGTGATTACACTACCAGGGATGATATCAATATTTGTTTCTTTCTTCACGTGGTACAAGATACTGCTTAATTAAGCAACATACTTTGCAGTTGTTTATGATGGTCTGAATATTAATTTTCGAGCAAGCGAAGCAAACGAGCAAATATTATAAGATTTGCGAGGTCTCAGTGCGAAAAACTACATCTTAAAAAAAAGACAAAAATAAAGCCCTGATGAGTATTAAGCACAATTTAAAAAAGAAAGATTGAACATTTCTTTTATAAGTAACATAATTATAACATCTATAAATGCGAACGAGCGTAGCGAGCGAGCTCTAGGGAAAAGTTAAAGAAAAAGGGGCTCTAAGTCGCCTTGAATCAGGGGTGCAGTTATGGAAAAAAGGAAAAGTATTTATAGGCACTTATCAAAAAGGAAAGCACAGTAATTAGAAAAGAAAAAGTGCACTTGTCAAAATAAAAGAGGCACCTTTGTACTTTCCGTCAATGTAGAGGTGTCGTGGTCGAGTGGATACGTCAGCCGAATGTCGATCACAAGGTCCGCGGTTCGAGTCCCGCCGCGGCACCATTGTCCTTTGACAAGACATTGACCTACATTTGCCACACACAACCCAGGTGATGTAAATGGGTACCTGGCAGGAATTAATTCCTTGAAATGCTAGAGCGCCGTAATGGCAGCCATGCTATAAAGCCAGGGTAATAATCGGGAGCGCCAAGAGCCTGTCAAGTTTGACAGATATGAGGGCTATACAACGGAACCCAATATTATTATTAATACCAGACCGCATGGTTACCTTTAAACCAGTCAATACACAAGGTGCAGCTTAACCCTCAATGTACTATACTCCACAAGCGCACAACCCCATTCAGAACGTGAGAATCGACCGGACCGCCACAAGCATTATTATAATCGCGCACGAATAATACCACAACGTGCATCGTACCATAGACCTACTCGTACAAACTCGTATATATGCATCCGCGGTGAACGTTTTGACATGTGTCGTAGAACACTTACATAATTACCATGTGCATTTCATGCATTAATATACACATCTGTTTTTCTCCTTTGGTATTGATGTAAAGGAATGCCATGTGATGTATAAACCTACATCCCATCTCTTTATCAAGCTGTCATGTTTCATTGGGATGAACACACTTTCTATTCAAAGCGATTAGCCAGGATGATGATGATGTTAATGACTTTATGGTCTATGCAGATGACAATTCAATGAAATACTAATGTATATTGAACAAGATAAAGTGCCTATTAAAGAAATAAGAATCGTGTCGAGTGGGATTATCGACACCCAGTTATGTCGGTAGTTAAGTTTTTCTCCGTTAGCTTTTGTGTTTCTCTCACCCTCTGCATATTTCTGTCTCTCTCTCTCTGTCTAATAATAATAATAATAATATGTCTTGTTTACCCAGGGTAGCCTCATCAGTATTCATACTATTACCCCGGTCATCGGATTCTTACGAATGCATGTAACCAGGTATGTCTCTTTTCCTCCAGTGATATGAATGTCTGTCTACCACTCTTTACCCTTAATTATTTTAATTTTCTCTGTCTGTATGTCTCTTCTCTCTCCCATCTCTCCTACCACCCTCTCTTTGTCTCTCTCTCTCCCTTTCTCTGTTTCACCCCTTTCTCCTAGCTGTCCCTCCTCTTATTTTCATACTCTTTTCTCTTTTTGGTTTGTCTGCCTCGATCCTCCCTTCTCGTATATATCTATCTGTCTCTCTATACATTCCTCCCTCCCTCCCCCTCTCCCTCATCCCCCTCTCCTCCCCATCCTCCTATTCCTCCTCCTCGCCCTCCTCCTACCCCATCTCTCAACCCCCTCTCTCTCTCTCTCTCTCTCTCTCTCTCTCTCTCTCTCTCTCTCTCTCTCTCTGTGGTAGTGTCTGGTGGCCATACACCTTGCATTATAATTATTATGCTTTGTAGTTGCGCCCGTGTAGTGCGTGCTGTTGCTAGCTTCCCAACGATGCGTTCCCTCGACTCCTCGAATGCTCCACCGGCCTTGCAATATTACACAACACACACGAGACATAGAGAAACATAAGAAAATACATAGTCCCTTCATACTAACACACAAACCTTAATGATATGTATTGGATCAAGGCAGTATTGAATCTCTAGTATAGTGTATGACAAGCAACATCGAGCTGAAAATATGAAAAACACGCTTTTAGGCCATAGCCATGAGAAAGGTATTACACCATTTTATATAGTACATTGAATGCGGACTCATAAAACCCAAGTAATACAGATGCTAAGAATTAAATGAACGTAAATACGCTTTAATTTATTGTATGGTAGTTCCTAAAATGATTGCTGACATTTCTATTGTGAATTATATTTCACAATGCAATTTAGATTTTCCAATATCATCTCATAACCAATCTCATTTATCAAACCTTACTGAGCGAGGCTAAGGGCAGGAACCCGAAAGATTCCCTTTTGAGACATCATTCATCATCACCCGAAAGGAAGCAAGGCCTAATATTAATCCCTCTTCAATTAAATCGTCTTTGACCTGTAACCAGAGTAATAATAATACATAAATAACGATGCATCTAACAGACTTCTCACATACAGCTGAGATCATCTTTCATACTGAGCTGTGATTGATTCTAGAATTCTAGGGTCATCTTGTGGATCACCGGTGAAGACTATAGAGCTAATTAATATATGAACAAAGGGGAATGACTTTATGTACTGTACGAGAAATGATGTGGTAGTGGTGGTGATGGTTGTGGTGATGTTGTTTATGATGATGATGGTGGTGATGATGATGATGGTGATGATGATGATGATGATGACGATGATGATATTGATGATGAAGATGATGAGGATGAAAATGATAATGATGATGATGATGATGATGAAAATGATAATGGTGAGGAGGAGGAGGAAGACGAGGATGATATTGACGACGACGACGATGATGATGCTTATCATGATGATGAGGATGAAGATAATGAGGATGATGATGATGATATGTGCTTGGTCTAACCATGGAGATAAAATAAGATATTATTTTATCTCCATGGTCTAACACACACAGGATTTATGCACTACACTACTAACACTACCATTGAGCTGCCCTCTCCCCATAAAAACCTGTATGGCCATGCCAATGCTATATGCGAATGTCGTCATGAAGAGCATGATTGAGACCTGTCAGTCTGGAACCAAACTTGATTTCTAGTCCACTACAAACAGGACAATCCGTAACTCGACCCACTTCATGTTGACACACATTGGCAGCTGGGTATATACATGTACACTGCAGTAAAAAAAGACTCGAGGTGAAATATAAGATCCGCAAGGGGAAAAAAAGAGTTTCGCTTCTGCAAAGTATTAAATAACATTTCATTCCTTACTCATATGCCAAGAATAATGTAACTATAGCTCAATATAACAACAAAGTTGGATAAGGAACCATAATTTATGTATATTTAGTTTGGTCGCATCAAGCTTCGCATTATGTACATGTATGTATATTGCATAAAAATAACTCGTGAAGACAGAAATTGTGATCAATTTATAGCGTACTAGGGATGCGCATTATCGTTGTGTTCAATATCATTGACCATGTTGATTCACTAATTATCATTAATATGATTCTCAGTATCGTTCATTTGATACATTATCCATATAGCATTGGCACTTATCACTTAATAAATTATAATTGCTAGACACAAAGTCCTGGAGCTGAATAATTACTCAGCGATCGTGTGTCTTAAATTATGTTGTACAAAATTATAATGTGTTGAAATTTGCCATGTCGGTACTATAGAGCTGTAGCTTATGCTGGATTTCAACGAAACATAAATAAATTGGTTATCATATTCACCAAGTCAAGGAAATCGATGTCAAAGTAATTTATTTTACTTTATTGTTTTCCGTTGGACTCACATAATTCTGACAGCCATAATTTAGATCTGAGTTAAAAGCAAAGAAAAATTAATGTTAAAGTTTGGAAGCCCATGCAAGCTTCTGTCTTCGTATAGGATGGATGTCTTCTCATTTGAAATGATATTATGCAGTCAAGAGAATCCCCATAGGCCTAATTACATTTGCATCATCTCTTTTTGCTTTGGTTTATGTAACCATAAGTTTTGATTTTAGTTTTATCATCGTAATGGCTGAACATTTATTCGAGATTAGTTAACTACCATGAACATTAATTGCCGTTGATTTAGCTCACTTAATCGTAAGTCACTCCCAGTTTAATGCATGCAAGGATAAGATATAGACAGCTTTATTTGGTTTCACTACTCGGTGAGTCGTATTTGGAAGCACCTTGGTTTCATGTACTTTACTTTTAATTGAGGGGTTGACAATTGATTTCAAGCCGTTTTAGCGAAAATTGAAATCATTAATTTCTATCATGATAAACAGGAGTTCTAGGGTTTCCTGTATGCTCCATGTAGGATTATGAGCAATATTGATATAGGTGACACAAATAGAAGGAAGAAAATTAAACCAAAGAAATATTTGACTTTGTGTAGCATTTTATTCTAATAAAAAAATGCCTATGAAAAGAACAGTTTACGTATACAGGTAGTATTATGTGTTTTACTTATCGGGTATCCATAGCCATAATTATTGATACAATGAACACTATAATATTTGGACCATTTTGTCAGAAGAAGAAGCAGAAAAAGAAGGAAAAAAAGGAGAGAAAGAAGAAGAAGAAGAAGAAGAAGAAGAAGAAGAAGAAGAAGAAGAAGAAGAAGGAGAAGATAAAGAAGAAGAAGAAAAAGAAAAAGTAAAAAGAAAGAAAGAAAGAAATGTTTTATGTGGCAGAGTTTAAATGCATGGGTTTTAAGTGAGATTTCGAGAAGATGAAGTGTGGAGTGCAGCCATGATTGTTGCAAATGTCAAGAAGAAGCTTTAGGAGCGGGTTGGATCTTGAAATATTGTGCTGGTAAAGGTCATATAGATAAAACCATGTATTTACACGAGAACCAGAAGACGCACCCCTCCCCCACCCCCTCCCCTCCGATAGTCAGATTCATATCGAACAAGTCAGAAACTTGTAGAAAGGGAGAGAGAGAGAGATAAAGAGAGCGAGAGAGGGAGAGAGACAGAGAGGGGGACAAGAGAGAGAGAGAGAGACTGAGGGAGAGAGAGAAAGAGAGGGGGGAAGAGAGAGCGAGAGAGAGAGAGAGAGAGATGGGGTGGATAGAGAGGATGAAAGGGATTGGGATTTTCATTCCTACCGACACCACAACCGACAAACATTGTTGCGCCTATGCTGCATTCAATCTGAATCATCTCAGCACATTTACGACGCAATCAATTTCTGATGGACGATATAATTATAGTCTGGTGATTACCTTCGCTCATTTCTTTTGAGCTTAATTTTGTCATGTTATGGGCGTACTTGTGGGTCATAATGTCAGTAAAATTTGAAGTTCAGGCTCGCACATGAAAACGACAATATGCTTGATAGTTGATAACAGTTCGGTACACCAATGACTGTTGATTTATTTTAGATGAAGTTTCTGTTTGGGCATGATTTCAACTTTTTTAACCAGTAACTGTTTTGGTTTGAAATTCAACTAACCAATGTTCGTCTCATGAACCCTCAAAAAGGTTTCAGAATGTTAGCACTTGGTTGGTAGCCGATATTTGTTTATTCCTTTGATCTAGATGGGACCAGGGCTTGTGAGTTAAACTCACACATCCCTGATGGGACAGAGTAAACTGACAGTATTGGTGGTAGATTACCCAATCTCTCAATGATTTTGTTGTGAATATTGAGTCATATTACTTGTATCCTTTCTACATTGCATGAATAAGTATAAAAAATGTAAAATAGAAAAATATGTTTATGAAATCGCGACACGGTTCCGGCTCCTGATTCCCCTATAATACTTATGCAAGCATGCGTGTCCCCCTCTCTCCCAACCTCCCAGCTAAATTAAAGGCCTATGAACAATAATGTGTCCCATCGGTATTATTCTTTGATCTGCCCCCGGCCCCCCACTCCGTGAACGGAGGGATACCATGCGTGTTCCCAAACTCTCCGGCTCGCGTCTTATTTTTTCGTACCACGGCGAGGCCAGATTCCAGTATGAACTCATTTTCATACATAACAAGCTATCAGGGCTTGCAAAGAGGTCACAAACAATTCGACTTTGATTATTTATTGCTTTGCCTCACTATTTATAAAGGCAAAAAAACTAAATAAACTGAGATTTGAACCCTCACGGCAATTCCATAGTTCTATTAGGAACACGCTGTCCTTACCGATTGAGCTGACGATGGGTTGATGACAGGTTGATTTGTATAATTACTATCACCCTATTAACCGCCCTACCGGATTCCAAGTGCGCGTGCGCTGGTTTCCTTTGCGAATGCGCATGCGCAGGTTTACCTCGCGAGCTCAATCTGGCCTCGCCGTGGTACGAAAAAATAAGACGCCTCCGGCTCGTAACAAAAGAAAAAGGTCTACCCGTATTGACTTTACACACCGGATTTTTGCTGAAAGGGGGGGGGGGGGGGTATGCGCTCATGAAAGTTATGTAACATTATTCATTTATGCACCAACGGTACATTCTATTATACGCAGGTGGAAGTATTCTTTCCAAGAGGTCAAACAAAAGGTATTCATGAAGCACATCTAGGACTTTGGCAGTTATTATTCTAAGATGCTCAAAGTGAAACATCTCCATGTGTAAAATATCTGTGTATATTTGGGGTCATTTTGTACCATGTGCTATCTGTAAACTCCCTTATACACTGACCGTGTTACACGTTTGCTGCCTATGGTACTTTGTTTGAGAAAATTGTGATTTGCGGAACACGACCTGAGATTTGCAGACTGTATGGACAGCAGATTCAAGTATACATCGTGCTAATTAGAATCAGAATGATATGCCTGAATGATTGGGTTTTTTCAGTTGTAGAAACTACCTCGAAATTAATTTTGTTCATGTTTTGCTAGTATATAAATAGAAAATATATGCCATGTTTTATATGATGAAATATCAAATCAAATCAAATCAAATCAAAAAATAAACTGATTTTTCATTTTATTCTTACTTTTTGAACAAACTTGGATTGAATTGAATTGAATTAAACTCTCTTTTGACATGATACCGCTAAAGCTTGCTATTAAAACAAACTTGCCCGACCTTACACCAATTAATTAATTATGTATAGGCCTACCGTAGACTCTACATGTATGCTATTATAACAGGTGTTATGCCTGGTATTCGTTCAGGAGTAATGTTGATAATGAAAATGCCCAAAAGCTGGTACTATTCAAACTTGAAAGTGCATTGTAGGCATACTATTCAACCAGAAGTGAACACACCTCAGCAGTTTTGTAATCAATATCAACGCCACGCGATGACGTCACGTTATCTTGGATCACGTGACTATACCCTGGTTGCGAGTAATTCTAATTTTCATCCGTGTGTGGGGTAGCAGTGTTCCATGCATCTTCACTCTTCGTCTCTGCCTGCCAGGATCTAAGACGTATCGTCTCATCCGTGTCTTAATTTTCGCTCGTTCTTGGTGAGTAATTTACCTCTATTAAAGGGGAAAATCACGAAATATGCTCATTTCACTGCCTCAATGTCTGACTGATGTATGGTGGTATTTTATACGGAGTTAATTTAGGTTACAAAGCAAGAGTTTCGAACTTTGAAACGAATCTGTCGAGGTGTGAACTGCGCGATTTATCGATTTTCAAAGGGCTCCTCGGAATTTGTCGGAACAAATTTCATTTCAGAATAACTGGTAGGGATTTATTCGTTTACGACTTGTACAAAATGAAACATTACGATTGAGCTGAATTATCAATCCTAACTATATGCGCATTTGATTTCATGACTTAATTTATCATGTTATTTTGAGGGATAAAAACATTATCCAAAGCGCTCCAATGATGCATGTTTTGGGGACAATTGTTTCTAAGCCGTCTCAAGATGATAAATTTACAATTTACCAAGAGCTCGAAAGGAGCTGTATTTCAAGACTCCTCAAGATGTGAGTGTGTGTATGCAGACATTTTTAAATGCTACAGGCTAGGAATGCCGGACTAATTAACATATTCTCTCTCTGCGAAGGGTTGGGTATCTCTCTTCTCTACCATTGGCTGACTCGATAACATAAATTTTCTCTCTCGCTGACGACGTTCACCATCCAAATACGTATTGACTTTCAACAACCAGATTTCCTTTCAGCCAGCTTCCTTTCTAAAATTCCTGCCCTTTCTGACATCATCACGCTTTATTTACGCCGAACATTTTTGTTGCCTTCGCCCCCCCCCCCTGATTAATAAAGACGGTCATAATCTTTTTAAGTAGGTGATTATCATTCTTGTGTGACGAGGTGTCGCCTATATATTTTTTTAATATTTTTAAAATATTTGTTACATCCATTATAAAAAAAAAAATCATTCTTCATCTCGTCTCTCTACATCTATAAAGATTTTACCCATTTGATGATCCCTTTATCGTCAAAAGTTAACATTGTACTGTTTTATTCATTACATATTTTTGTCTTTTAACTACGTTAAAACACTCAATTATAACTAATGAAACCGGATGAAAAAACAGATACTTCAATTGCAGCCCGTATTGACACCGCTTGTCCATTCCAAACGAGATCATGATTATTTGCTTGCGCATCTAAAAGCGGACAAGTACTGTGCAAATGCAGAGGGGTTTTTACGACTGAACAAATGTCAATTTCAGTCGGGGGTTTTCTTTTTCTTCTTTTTAAATCGACTTCGCATCTATTGATTGCTACTACCCGTTTCCAGGTGACCGCGGGTCCGTTTCAATGGAAGGGGTTCGGGTGTATTGTTCAGTTCGTTGTAGCAACGCAGCCGCAGACCCCTCTGAGTGCTATAGAATGGGACACCACACCAAGATATATGAACCAATCAGTGCTTGGAAGTGGTGTTGATGCTAGTCTATAGTACTGTTATGAAATTTAAAATGATTAGCGACACTAGGTTAGCATGGAATTATGCTAGACCCACCAAATAATCCATGCACTTTTAATCATGCTCTTAAGTTTGGACATGATGGAATTTTAAAAAATTGTATCATTTTCTTAAATTAGCTACACTCGTCGTGAACCGTAAACACAGTCCAGCATTTTCAAAGCGGAAAAGAGCATAAGCTTTTTTTTGCAAGGCTGATTTATAGCATATAATAAAGTCAGGCGGATGTGAAGAGGTTATTGTAGACTGTAGAGAGTTATCTAAGTTCAGCTCAAAATAAGTTAGCCACTTATTGTCTGAATTATTTGGAATGGCATTCATTTCAACCCGAATAGCCACCGACCCTTAATATATTTTTTTTAGATCCAACTCGGCCAGTTGGTATAGATTTTCGGTTACAGGGTTGTTATATTACAGTTAATACTTTGTATATGGGTCTAGTTTATAAAGATATACAGACTGGTGATATCGATTTGATATTGATGAGACCACGACCTCTCTCTTTCTCTCTCTCCCTCTCTCTCTCTCTCTCTCCCTCTCTCTCCCTCTCTCTCTCTCTCTCCATCTCTCTCCCTCCATCTCTCTCTCTCTCCCTCTCCCTCTCTCTCTCTCCCTCCCTCTCCCTCCCTCCGTTTCCTATATACCTCTATCTCCCTCCCTCCATTACTTTCCATTTTCTGCTTGTTTAACTCTGTTCTACTGTTCCTCCGCCCTCTTTCCAACAGATAGTAAACACGTTAATTTTGAAGTCCTAAGATTGATTTTTCACAACTTCCAGACAGAAACACCCAACCATAGCTGCAACATCTGTGTTATATTGATAGACATTGAAGGCTCAATTGAAGTACGAACTGACGTGTGAAATTCCGATAGTCATGCATTCATTGAAACTATATATTTCAATATGTGTTTTCCTATGTAGTAGCAACAGTGTTACCGCTGTACTGAGTGCCATGGTAGTATAAAATGTTTACTTTAACACTAATTACTAGAATCCCTGTCACAGTCTTCTGAGATTCAGGGAAGCATAACAAATCGGCAAGTGCTCTGAGCTCTGCATACACTCGCGTTGCCTGGAGATGGGAACATTGTTTGTATACGTTACCATAGTAACTGGCCACCGCTGCGGTGTAAACCAAAGAGGTCACCCAGGTTCAGGTCAAATGTGAATGGAGCCTAAGGAGGTGTAACTCTTCCTGACAATAGATTACTTCGGTATAAATGTACGAACCTCTTATGATTAAAAGAAAAAAATAAGAGGTGAAAAAACGAAGGGGCACATTCCCCTATCGGTAAAACATAGACAAAAGTATACAAAAAAATAGAACGGAAAAGAAAGGTTAGAAGAAGACCGACCATCAGCGCCCTCCATGATGGGTTCTAACTTTGTTCTCGACTCACTTGCGCATGTCGAAGTTCATCGATCTATAAGATCTGGGGGCCCTGAATTACTGGTTTTTGCTGCCCCATTGAAAGAGATGATGAAGAGACAACAACAACATTAATGATGTAAAATGTGCCCCCCAAAGAGCCCATGCAATACAAATTCATATTTTGGACTTTGAATCTCTGATTGTCTCATTAAACATGAAATCAAATGATATAATTTGGTTTATTTTACTTTGGGACGACATACTTATCTTAAAGATAGCACAATGTTAATAACGTTCAAAGGGGTCACAAATGTATTTCTCTCGTCACCCATTCTTGATCCAATCTGGGCCAAGTCTGCTCGTAAAAAGCCTGCATATAGTTTTGTAATGATGCATCCGCCATTGATAAGAATAAACTATCCTGTGCTGGAGCAGAACGTCGCTCTATGAATTGTTACGTTTAGAGGAGAGCGATGTTGATAGATTTCAGAGTAAAGAATTACGAGGACAGCATATATTGCAAAAGAAAACGATTTTACCGATGAAACGTATTAAATCTCGAGTTATCTTGACCTCTTAATCAGATATTTCAAAGCTATAGAAAGATTTGAATGGCTGACTGATTGGTTGGTTGACCTATATATCAACTGCATTCATCAAGAAAACTAATACTCTAAAATCTATTAACCCGACAAACATAGGCCTAGCTATTACTGTGAGCAAACTTATAGAAGATGAATTAAAGGTATTACAAAGTTTTGGTATGGGGTCATGAATTTGGTTCAAATTAACATATTGGAAGCATATGCGTTCCTACAATATACATTGATCGTTGTCACGGTTGAAATCGCGTCTAAAGTTATGAAATTATAAATAATAAACTCTTTATGCTGTATAGCTCCCTCTCAAGGTCAAGATATTCGTTTAGTTATGAAACAATGTTTCTTGACTAAAATCGACCGATTAGCTTTTCCCATTTGGAAATTATATATCCCAACTACATATTCTGAGATTTTCATGGTCGCAGCTACCATAGTATGGCCATAGGCGCTATTTGAAATTTTTAAAAATTTACCGGGAGCACCGGTAAATTTTTATATTCAATTTTTCTCGAAAACAGAACTGTTTTAGGGGCTAATATTTTTAGTGCTTATAATACATCCACAGGGGCATCCAAATATATCAAAATTGTCAAGATTCACTATCCACCCAATTTTCAAAATTTCCCAAAACTTTGTATTACCTTTAATACAAGACTTGCAGCTACATGCCACGTATCATGTTCATGCACCATGTACATGGAGGAGCTTGGGTGAACAATGTCTATACATGAGTGTTTATTTTTACTTATTTTTAAGATAACATGGTACATCAATAGAAGGGTTCACTAACAGTTTATGCATATTTTTTAAGCAAAGGTGACAACCTGGAAGCTTGCCAGAGGCTTGTCCGACAAAGCAACAAGTAATGTATGCAGATTGTATTCCAAATATTTCAGTTCATTCATTAATTAAAGTTTAATGGATAACTCGTCACTAGATCCTTTAAATAAGAAACATCCATAAATTGTAATGTTAGTACACCGGTGTATTGGAATGAAATCAATAGATCGTTTTTGTAATGTAATTAAATTTAATGCTTGAATCTTTGTTAAATTTGATAGCATTACGAAAATGGCCCATTGAAGAGATAATACATTATGTAACGATGGCGAGGAGTCGAGGAAGAAAGGACACCCTTTAGACGTGCAGACGTGGCAGAGGTCATACATAATGTGATCATCATTGTAGAAGATTGGATCACTTCCAAACCATCATCCTTTTCAAAGAGAGAGAGAGGGGGGAGGGAGGGAGAAAGAGAGAGAGAGAGAGAAAGAGAGAGAGACGGAGGAGAGAGACGAAGGAGAGAGACGAAGGAGAGAGACGAAGGAGAGAGACGAAGGAGAGAGACGAAGGAGAGAGACGGAGTACAGTCCCTCCATTTGATCGATGCTGAAATAGTGGTAAACAATTTTTTTTCTCTTTCTGAAGATCAGAAAGCCTGAATTTAATTGTCATACCTAACATTCTTTTTTGGAATTATCGAATGAAATCCAAAAATTATCCGCGCGTTGAAGGGCTCTGTCTTCAGCCCCCCCCCCCCCCCCCATGCCATTAAAGGTCGTGCACGTAAGCAATTATTTTCGAGATCTTTCTTAAATGAGACTCGTTCATGTACGTTAGGTCACGATGGTGATAGCATTATAGAAACGGGTCAATGTTTGCTCAAGACAATCAAAATGTTGATTTTGTCTGAGTAATGAATCATTCTATCATTATTGATCTAGCTAAAACTATTGAACACCGAACCTAGATGTTTGTCAGTATAAGGCACTTGAATAGATATTAGTCCTCTATCCGTTCCACGAATAAATTCGACATTTTCTTATTATTGAAAATCAACCATACAGGCAAATTGACCTTGCCTTGACATAGCCTAAGCTCTTTTCCATTCAAATTTTACCATGCCTTCCTAGTAAGTTACCACGCAATAAAATATACCATGGGTTCACTACACGTGCTTTTATAAATCCAATGGTCATTATACTATATCCTTATTCTTCTAAGGGCCAGTTCTTTCTTTTTATCTTTCTCCATACAATTTCCCCGATTTATACCTCTCTACACTTATTTACACCCAACTCCAATTTTCAAAATGTTCATTTATTTATTTTTATATAAATATGCAGGCAAGTATAATGATAAAGAGGCAAACGTATTTGACATCCTGAAAATCCTGAAATCCTTGGAAATCTTGAATGTAGTTAGTTGATATCAAGATTTAAATAACAGTCATGATCATATCACTTTTTAACCATTGAACATAATAGTTAATCAGGGTAAAACAAGATTTCTATTAAGTCAACTCTATTCAAGACTTGCTTTTTATGAGATAAAGTATGTTTTTATACATTTGCCGCCATGCTCTCCGTGTAATGTTTTCTCGAAAATAAACAGTCTGTTGATAAAATAATGATGAGCTATGACATTAATTTTTTTGCAATCTTTGGGCAAAATAAAATATGTCTGTTTTTCATTTTAAGATAGATAGCGATCTGAGTCAGAATATTTTCTGTAACCACACTGTATGGTAGTTCTTCAAACGTTGATACTCATAGTACCTGGCATATTTCATAAGCTATAAGACCACATAAATCCACAAAATGAACTTTAAGTACCCAGCAACTATCTTTTTGTTTATTTACATGGCCATATGTCCTGGCCTATATTTTCACGCAAAATCTCTCAGGAACCACGTCACTTGCATGTTGTGAATGATAATACATTCTTATTTTTAGAGTGATCTAATGTCAAGAGCGCATAGTCAAACAAGGAAGACAATACAAGAAAAATGAATCATGATATCATATCAAAACTAGGATGTGAGAGCCAGCCTGGACTATACCACGAGCACTCTGTCACGTAGACCTGATGATGGTCGAACAAAGTCTGGCTGAGGGGCGTGGCCTATATAACCGAACTACCACAAAATCTATAACCGCTTTAATAGTGTAATTTATTAGTTTTTATGAAATTAATATTGGTCTGGTGATGAATTGCACCGTCAGTAATGAAATAAAATACAGCGGATCTAAATTACTGTACGTAAACCATGCAATAAGCTCACAAATCACAGAGTAGAGGAAAAATGGCTGAAGTAATGATTCGGTAATTAAAGTTAATTGAAGAATCACAGAAATGACCAACTATAAGCCAAACTCAAACCCTCGAGAAAATTATAAAAACGCCTCAAACGCGGCAGGTTAGGACTTAATTTGTCAGTTTCAATTTGATTTGTTACTGCAAGTTTTTTGGATGATCTGAAACCACATAAAGCTATAGTGGTGTTTACTGATATCTGTTAAGGGCCCAATTTTATTCATTATATACCCCTTGACAATGTTACACCTACCATAAAAGTTTTATTGCAAACATTCATGGCGAACTTAAATTAAACTCACTATCATACCACCTCTCACCGTTACTATTCTTATGATTTCTATATACCCCTTCATCTGTTATATAGGTTCATTGTGTGATAAGTCCTCACAATTATTATTCTTTTAATTTATTGCATGCCGAGACCGGATTAATCCTGTTTGAAACATCATGTGAAGGAGAATATTCTGAATTCAATATAGGATGGATGAAAGTTCAATGAGTGGTACGTGCTTTGCGAGTATGATGCGATTGTAGGTCAACCTTTGCCGGGTTGACAAAGGACAGACGTATAATAAACCCGATATATTCACACCTACACCCCCCCCCCCCGCCCCTAAAATGACAAGAGGAATTACCTTATAACCCTTCACGGTATTATCGTAAGATGTAGGTTATTCAGAAGTGATGAGAAAATATGAGGGAACACCTACATGAGCGCGCTATTCTTCTCATAGCCAAAATATCATAATATATTACGATAGTCTGATTTCTAACTGAATCCAGTAAGTGTTTCATAGACACATGAGGATACTAGGTGACAACATATCCACTTATGATTTTTTTTGTTAACGGATTTAAGCCATTATCTCGATTTTAGATTGAATATAATATGGGGATAGGCGACACGACTGACCGAAATTGCAGGAATCTTCGTTCTGCATTGAAAGATACAAATACTGTGCTGACGGAGAACGAAGGAAGAACACATAAACATATACTGTTTTGTCTAAAATGCTTAATTTCATCTTCAATAATTTAGCACACGAACTAGTCTGCAAATGGTGGAGAACGTATCGTCAGACCAAGGAGAGAATAATTATGTTACCGCTCCACGTTCGACAAAGTGAATGATATTACATGTATTTAGAACGTAAATGGATTATCCTTTTATGTCGCCCCCCCACCCCTTCTTTCTCTTCTCTCCTTCTCTCTATCTTCCTCTCCCCTCTCTCTCCCTCTCTCTCTCCCTCTCTCTCTCTCCCTCTCTCTCTCCCTCTCTGTTCTGCACTCTCTTTGGCCATTCGATGGGAGGGGGTGTGTGCCCTGTGCCCCTTATAGCTACGCCACTGTTCATGGTTGTATGTTAATATATACACATTATTCGTTTCACACCGGAAGAAGGAAGCCGTGTAATGTATTTCAGATCAGATGTGCCTATTTGTTCGACTGACACGTATAACAATATATAATATATCAACCGTGTCTTGGCAAACTCTGATTGGTTGCTGTTATCACGTGATCAGAATCTACTAGACTTCCAATTAAATAGCAATCATACATTCAGGGCATCTCTCTGGTATCAGTGCAAGGTGTCTGTGCCAGTTTCTACAACATATTATAACTAACATTATGAGGTTAAAACGAAAAAGCATGCGAAATTCAGAAACGACAGGGGAAAGGCGATTTTACTCGAGATTCAAATCCTCAGCTTTTTCTTTACCTGCATGGGTATACGGGTACAATTATTATTGAAATAAGGGACCGTCTTCTATCAAAAAAAATTATGAACCTTCTAGCCGGTTGAAGAAATTATTTGAGTCTTTTTGTTCTGCTGAAAAACCATGTGCCCGTTCATAATACATCCATGTTACAGCTTTTTAATATTTCTATGATATATATAGATCTTTCTATACCATTTTCACACAATTAACCTCCTATTTCATCGACGATTATACAATTTCGAGGAGTTATATAGAAATATATTTGCTCTGCGAACAGCTTTTTCATGACTCAATTGAACGACAGTGGACCATGAAGTGTATTTCGTATGACCATTTTGTATAACAACATCAGTGAATAAAAGAGCTTTTCATTTTGCTAACTGACAAACCATTTTGATTAAATATGTTAAAGACAGGAATCTTGACAGATTAATATAATTTCAAGCTACACGGAAATGGGCAATCGAGAAAAATTGGGGACTTTTATTTCAAAATTGCAGCTTGTTTTAAACCTTCATAATTATCTCCTGTTGACAAAATGTGTTCCCACCCCTCCTCTGTCATACTAAACATTCCTGTTACGCTCCTATAGACTCATCTTAATACAGGCAAAGCTCGACAAAGGCAATTTCGTGAAATGTTAATTAAACTTGAAATTATCATTGTCATGAATTCATAGACAAGGTAAAACATAACTGCAGGAAGAAACGTTGTTTGAACAATCATCATGTTAGAGACTTTGACAACGTGTCAAGAGTTATCGTTCAACATTTATTCTCTGAGTCATCAAGCAAATAGTAAAAGCTGTACTTTTTCTCTCACAGAAAATAATTAGCAACGGCTGACTATAGTTTTCCACGTTGCAGTTATAACCTACAGTCAGGAAAGTTAGTATATTTTTAAAAATCATATAATATAGATAACAGTTTTGCAAAATTTATTTGTATTCAATATTCGGATTTCCTTTCAAGAATGTTATGACCGAAGATGAAAAATGTCTCTTTTCCAGGCAAAATAATGTGCTCAAGTGAAAATACAACAGATGGCGTCACAGATGCTCATTATTTTTAGTCCGATAACAATCAATATTACTTCTACTTTCAAATTGTACTGTTTTAGTACCGGGGATACATGTTTTCGTTTAACAACACATATTAATATACTTATAACATAATACTGTACGCTTTAAATTATGAGGATTATTCACCACAGAGCAAAATATATTCGCACGCACAGAACAACCTAATACCACTGTCTACTTTCTAGACGTGAGATCTTTATGAACAGTGGATGATTTAAAAAAAGATTATTGCGAGATGTTGCCGTGGTTTCAAGAGCGTTGACATGGCAACAGCGAGCTCCTTGGCATTACTGTCTTGTTCAAATATTTGCACTGGAATCGTTGATGTTGAAACGTTTTCCTTGCATGTTAAACTTGAAATCTTTCAAGCACTTAACTTTCAAAACGCTTCTTTTGTTCCTTTAAGACTTTGAATTTGCACATTACTTGCGCCTATTAAATCACTCTCAAGTGAATTCATTTTAAAAGCCTTTGCTGGAAATTAAAAAAAAAAATCATGAATATCACTGCATGAATTAATGAATTATTCATTAAGAGTAAGGTTTCTTTTCTCCTCACTGCACATTGTATACACGTCATGCCTAGTTTAGTTTTCGTTTTTAATTTTTAGAAGAGAATGACATAACTAAAGGGGCACATAAACTATAATACTAATGTTTCTTAAAGCAGATGTGTATAATTATTGGTATATACATATCTTATTGACCGGTAGAGCAGGTAGCTTTAACTACATAAATTATTCATTTTCACTCACGAGCCATGTCTGACCATTACATAACGAGAAACCACTTTAGTAAATTAGTTTGATTCATGAAACACAGGGTGCAAATCATTAATTTAATATACACTTAGGGTTGAAACTATCAGAACATAATCAAGCCCTAGCTGTGTAGTTAACTATTTGACTTGTTTATCTTATGTCGTTTTGGTCCTTGTCTAGTAATAATAATAATAATTCTATCCGTATGAAATTTTGTCGAGAGTTGAGGGCGGGGTAGGGGGGGGGGGCGGGCAAAAACATACAGATATCCACTGCCCAAGCCCAACATCGCATAAATTGTTGAAATTAGTAGAATTATGGAATAAATATGAGAGGCGCGAGGGTATAGCGAGGGGCGGGTTGTTGTGTTTACACAAAGCACGGGTGCAGCTTATAGATGGTATCCATTATTGTGAAGTTCATTGAATATATATAGGCAGAACAAATTAGGTGACTTGTTGGCGCCGGTTTTCCTGCTCTACTGATTCGTTATGGTCCTCGGGCTCGGTGGCGTGTTTATGATTGAGGCGTTCTCACATTCCTATATCTATCAAAAGATCTGCCATATAGTTTACATTCTCTACACCGGATTCTGATTGTATCACGATGCATGCAGTGCATCAGAGCATGGACCTATTATTAATAATAATAATCATACATACATACATACATATTGATATTTATATAGCGCCTTTACATGAACATGCTCAAGGCGCTTTACATTTTAAAATAAAAACAGAATAGTTATATACTCTCCAAGTGCATTACATTCTATAAAAAAAACAATTACAAAGAAAACAATTTTTTAAATTCTCTTAAATGATGCGACTGAGGTACAGGAACGAATGCTTAAAGGGAGACTATTCCAAATAGTGCATGGGACCAGACACAATTATATTTTGTTAATAATAATAATAATAATGTTTTATTTGCCCAGGGTAGCCACTTCAGTTATGGACATTCATCGTTTTCTTAACAAACTCATTGTGATTTTCCCCGTCAATGTCGTCTCAATAACATTCCGTACATGTTTCTTCACTTTGATCTCATGATGGTCACCGCCAAAAAGCCGGGACAGAATCAAGACAGTGATTTTACACAATGTTAATCTACATGCGCAGAAGATAATAACTCGCTTAAATCATGGAAAATCGATGTGCAGTTCTGGTTTATAATCGGGAATTGTTGTTCCGTGTACTGTATATTATTTTGAAAAACATGTTGATACTACCAGATAGAGATTATATTTGGATTGGTTGTGATTTAAAATCCCGTTTCCCCCAATTTCCACATAATATTCCAGAGTTACAACGCACAGGGCTTATAAAGATCATGGACTTCTCATTGTTTTATAAGATCATGGGTGTGTGCGAAAGTGTGCAAATCAGTAATAATACATTTCATATCACCAAAATCGTCTGCTTTTCAACTTTGCTGCTCCCCATTGGGGATTTTTTTAAAATTTAAAACCTCTTACAGAGCACACCATCCAAACAAAACCCAAGAGAGGGAAACTGCTCCTTTGTCAATGACCGAAAATGCTTACGCAGTCGTTATTGTTAAAACAGCTGAATGTTCTCATTAAGATGCACATAATCAGAAGGCGGCGACTATCATTGGATCAAAGAAAGAATCACGTTGAATGTCAATCCGTAATAGGTCCATGATCAGAGCCATCTATACAAGTTGGCCAAACTCTGTGTAAAGATGGCTCTGCAGTGCATTACCCTCTATCACCCTCTACCGGTCATGTTCAGCTCCGCTCAAAGTTGTATGAAAAAAATGATTGTTTTTTTTTTTTTTTTTTTTTTAATTCACTTTGCTTGTCTTTTGTCTTTTGATCGATTCCTTCAATTTGGGTTTCGAACCTGGAATCTTCCCGTTCCCTTGCCATAGACCAATGCAACACGTTATGGTCAAAAGAGTGAATATTTCTTGTTTTTGTTTTTAAAAAAAAATTAGTTCCAGGTCCCAACTCCTGACCACATCCCAATAGAGCCCCCTATATATTTCCATGTCCGTGGAGCACCAGGAGTGTCATGGCGGACAAAAATTAGCTCTATATAAAAAACAACTATTATTATTGCTATAACCCCCAATTTTTGTTTAGCTATAACTTGGCAGAACATAATTGAGTAACCCTGAGTTGACCTCACAGTTAATCTGTATATTAGCAATAAATTACTCAAGTATAGACATCCTCTTTTGGTAGCTCTTTCGTCGAATGCATTGATCCTTGCTTTTGATCTTTATCAGTGATTCGGTATAATCTTTAGGAGAGGATGTGGGAATGATTCGGTGATGGTGTGTTGAGTAGTGACACAACATCCGTGGGATAAAAACGTGTCGAGTGATGTGACTATTTTTTTACCTGTGACATTCAAAGTTCAGTCAGTATTTTCCCCTATTTTTCTGCCGTAAAGGAGTTGCAGTGGTTATTACCTCATCACTGATGATATAGAGGGTTTAATCACTCAGTCAGTCATTTTCTTCCTCTCTTCTCTCCACTCCTCTCTTCTCTCCTCTTAATTGATCACAGATAAACCATCACATTTGTAATGATCCTTTCAGGGTTTAGTTACTTAGACTCTAGATTTCCTCAAAGGAAGAAGGAAGCACGGATGTTATGAGAAAACACAATTAGAAAAAAAAAAAAAAACCTTCGAGATAATACGTTAAGCGTTTCATTTACCAAGTCTTGTCTGCAAACAGAAAGAAATTATAATCCAACACGCCACAATCCGTTCTTACAATGGAAAAGCATTCGGCTATTTGAACAAATTACTCATTCCAAATAACCACATTCGACGCTAAATCGCTTTTGTGAGGAAAGGTTAACATTATACAGCATTACATTGCACAAAAACGGATAATACATTATGTTTCCAGAATATAGTCCGTGAAATAAAATTTCATCCTGACAGCTATCCTGACAGCTGCACCTTTTACAAACCAATAATATAATAGATGACTTCATTCAGGTTCGCACAATTGGATACTATACAAGTTGGGTGCAAGAAATAATTACCAATGAGCTTTATGATTAATCATATTTTTTGTAATTAACTGTCAAATCTTTAAAGTGCACGTGTTTAAAGAACCTGTCGAAAGACTATCAAGAATTACATCATTTTTTTATTATAAAGATATGTGATTAGTCAAAGCCCCCACACAGCATGTGCTTCACGGCATGCAAAGTTGCATAGGGTCGAATTCATTATAGTCTTCAGCATTATCAACGTCATATCGTAATAAAGATTGATATGAATTACCGAAGGGCAACCCTGACATAGTCAAACTGTTTTTTGTTATCATCAGCCGAACTATTTTGGGATTGATTAATATCATTTCGAGATGTTCTTTGTATAAAGTGTTCTGATAAGGACCAATATCTAGTTCTGATGACGGTTAACACCCGTACACCTGCCCCTCAATCATGATTGTGCTTATTTGATTGGTTCGCTATCTGTTTGACAGTGTGGTAGCTCATGATTGTGCGTATGTGATTGGTTGGCTTGGCTATCTGTTTGACAGGGTGATAACTAGCTGGGTCGCCTTCACTACATCTCCCCGGTAGATCAGAGTGATGAATTAGCTCTGTATTCAAGTAGACAATCAATATTGTACTGTGTTAATATTCGTATGCAGTCGTACGGGTGAGAGCCCAATAGTGGTTATAACCAGGTAGCTTAATTATGTAAACATCGTAGAGAAATCAATACTTGTAAAAGTGTAAGAGGGATGTGGGTTTTAGTGGTGTGTACTAATCCAGAACCGGACTCACCTAGGGAGAAGGGCCAGCATGTGCCCCTCTTGAAACCATTAGTGGTAAAACTTTTTTCTAGAAAAACATGCTTCCCCTATCAATTTCCAACAAAGGGCACCTGAATACCAGTCATATGTTGTTGTTGTTGTTTTTTTTTTTGGGGGGGGGGGGTCAGAAATTTGTCGGAATTAAACACCCCTTTTATTAAAACATTAATCCGCCCTCCCTGGAATCACCGCACTTTAATTCAAAATACTCTAATAATCCCGCTGACTATAACGCTTATTTTCACGAAGTGACGGTAGTGAGGTAAATCGTCACGCAAAGTGAATGCAATTTTTTTTCACTACCGTCACTTCGTGAAAACAGCGACGTTTAAATAATATGTCCGATATCGTTCAAACTTTCACAAGTCTGCTTCACTGATTTATCTTTCTAACGAGTAATTTGCTATTATGGTTGGAAATTTCCTTTACAAATTAAACTGAGGATGTGATGCATTGTCGATATAAAAACGATCGAAATCATTTTGCTATAGATTTAGTAGATTATTTTCTAATTTTTATTTTGCTTAAAACAAAATATAAGACTAATATGGAAAGCAATGCACACTTTCTTTTAAATATTTGTACAGTAGATATATTAAAAATCGTGTAATAGGCCTACTAGTGTTCTCAGAAGATTGATTACTGGACGAAATGAAGTTAAATGGAAGTGAATATGGAAGTAAATAGGAGGTGAATAACATGCCGTTTCAAAATGAGCACGAAACTGAAAGACAAATTAAGCAGCTATCCATGGTAGAAATACACGTACGCCATGATGACACTTCAGTCCGTATAGGTTGACTTCAATCAAGTTTGAAGATAGGTTAATGTATGAGGTTTTTCGAGTTTCTCCAAATTAATCAGACATATTATTTTTTTAATGTCGGATATGGTTTTGGTATAATACCAGGATTTTGTAAAGTAAGATGTAGAACTTCCTGAGAATTCATGGAATTAGGACATGATTATGTACGTTAGGCGTGCATTTGTTTTGTAAACAACTGCGGTGAATTCAGTGGCGTACGCAGGATTTTTTCAAGGGGGGGGGTTAAAATCGGGCCCAAAATTTCGCAACGACTCAGCCAGCCGCTGCATAAGCAAGGGGGGTTAACCCCACCCCCCCCCCCCCCCCTGCGTACGCGCCTGGGTGAATTAATGTCAGGATATGCCTTTTAATATGTGGAATGAGAGACGCAGAAATTGACCGAATGCTTCATTGATTACAGACATGAGAAGTATATAAATTGCGATATCCAACGATGACTTCATTAAGTCAACAAAGATCTTCGTTACGATACCATAGTAGAATAATTCATATCACTGAGTGACCCGTCGACAAGGTAACAAAATCTCTCGGTTGATTGTCTACTTTTCTTTCTTCATTTATATGGGAATGTCACCCATGTTAACCCTTGTCGCAATATACGGTCTATCTCGATTTCAAAGAAAACCCTAAAATAAATAAGAAATATCTTATTTATTTTAGCTTATGTAGTAGGCCTATACTTGCTTAATATTTGCTTTATATTTGCTTAAACATGTCTTTTATCCATTTCATTCATTCACAAAAAAAAAAAAAAAAACTCTTAACATGACAACTGAAAGATGATAGTAATACCAAAATAAGCAAGAGATTTTTCATTTCTGGAAGACGATATATATATGTCATTCGGCGCACATTGCATGTAATCACTTTTTGTCTGTTTTTTTTCTTCTCATGCAGGACTTCAAGAAAACCATCCCGTGTCACCATGGCTAACCTGAATAAGTCTAAATACGATACCGATGAGGATTATCCTATCGCGGAAGGCAATGATACCTTCATGGCTAAGAACCTCACCAAGGAGATGTACAGAAAGTTGAGGGATGTTCACACCCCCAGTGGATTCACAATCGACCTCTGCATCCAGAATGGCGTTGATAACCCAGGTAAATTAAGCTTACTGTAAAATATCTGTAACTTTGTTAATACTGATTTGTACAAATATAATCAGGATAACACTGATCACTTAGAAAGTAACTTTTCACATCAGAGTCTTGATTTTGACACAATATTGCTATTGGATATACGTTAATGTATTTCACTTCTCTTCATTGTCATTGTATCGTTTTTATTTTTCCACTTCTTTTAGATTTCACTCTGGGAATCCTGGCTGGAGACGAAGAGACCTACACGACTTTTTCTGATCTCCTGGATCCTTGCATTTCCGACTACCACAATGGTTTCTCCAAGGATCGTAAGTTATATTAAACTAGTCAGGTATCATATTCATAACTAGAAACATGTCCTTTATTTCTACAGTCGAAACCCTTTGGTAACGTACATGCCATCAACGAAAATATTATATTGTGATGAGCAGTACGAATGATATACTTTTTATCATTTTGATATTAATTTCTCCAAAATTCTGAAAATAACACGGAAATCTCCACTGACATCATCAACATCGCCATCACCATTACCATCACCATCCTAATTATTTTATCGTCTTCTTTAGCGATCCATAACTATGATTATTATATTCCTTCTCACTCAGAGGACCACGTGACTGACATGGACGTGAGCAAGATCAAAGATGACATCTTGGACGAGGATTACGTCGTCAGTTCCAGGATCCGTACTGGTCGCAACCTCAAGGGGTTCTGTCTCAGCCCTTTCATCTGCCGTGCTGAGAGGAGAAAGGTTGAGTCCCTTGTATCTTCTGGTAAGTCTACCAGCTTCATTTAAACCAACTCACCTTTTCACAAGTCATGATTACATAATAAATTTATTGTTTCACGATTTTGTGGTTTTTACCATCATTTGCTTGCTTGAGTGAAATTATGCTTCTTTTTCCCCCATGTTAAATCAGGCTAGTCACAGTTGAGTTGATCTACATTGAGGTTGGGCAGACATGGGACTCACACTCAATTCAAAAGTCGTTGTTTTAAAGAAGCATATGTAGCCATGTTACCCAGTAAAAAGCCTGATATATTGGAACAATAATTAATCGATGACTCATTATCATTTCTTTCAGTTTTTCCTTTTCGGTTGGAATATCAAACAATGAAATCAAATCTATTTATTAACTACACTGGAGACATTTATCATCATTTTTTTTTAATTCACTCATTAATGTTTGCAGCCTTGGGCTCACTTGATGGAGAGCTGAAGGGCACCTACTATAAACTACCTACTATGTCTGAAGCCGACAAGAAACAGCTCATCGATGACCATTTCCTCTTTGAGAAACCAATTTCCCGCCATTTCACATCAGGTGGTATGGCACGTGACTTCCCTGACGGTCGTGGAATATGGTTAGTAACGCAATGGTCGATTTAATAGGGGGGGGGGGAACCAGCATCTTTCTGCTTGTCAGATATTTTTGTTAGAATTGTGCCTCCTTTTTTACAGGCAGTACAGAGATAGTGAAAGGATATTATAGGGAAATAAAAGTAAGGATAGTAGAATCAAATAGAAGTAGGCCCATATTCTGTAGCAGAAGTGCATACCGGTATTATTGCTCTTATTCTTATTTATGACATTTCTAGTGGTCTTTCAGGACCAAAAATTGCCAGGAAGGTAATTTTAGACCCCAAAATGTGTGAAATTTAGATCAAATCCGATCATACCAATTCAACTCCACTTTAACAAAACTAAGGTGACTGTTAGTTCAATTTTGTGTTTCTTATGTACGTATTATTCAATTAAAAAATGATGGGGAAAAAATGATATAATGCAGGCCATCAGAATGGAGCAATAGATTGGCTGTTAACAAAACTATAATGAGCTTCAAGCTCGGGATACGGTTGCAGAGGGGTAGATTATTTTTTTTCCACCCTTAATTGTACCGAGATATCTGGTTGGTTTTTTATCCAGGCACAACGAGAAGAAGAACTTCCTTGTGTGGGTTGGTGAAGAAGATCATACCCGTATCATCTCAATGGAGATGGGAGGTAACATGAAGAGAGTCTTCACACGATGGGCCAACGGTCTCGATCAGGTCAGTCAGCTAACAAGTGATGCTGGTTTACTATTATGATAGTTTACTACTACTACTACTAACAATTCTACTTCTACTGTATACTACTACTAATTCTACTTCTACTGTACTACTACTACTACTACTACTACTACTACTACTACTACTACTACTGTTACAACTACTACTACTACTACTACTGATAATACTATTAATACTGTACTGATAATGATAATTCCAATATTATCAATAATATATTGAAAAGAATATTATTAATTATTATAGTAACTAAAACATAATAATAATAATAATAATAATAATAATGATAATGTTGATGAAAAAAAATTACATTTTCAAGCCATAAAAGCATACGAAATGATGATTAGTGCAGAATCTCTTTCGGGGAATTACTATATCAGATTTTGAGGGCAATATTTGTCAAATCATGGGAGATAGGCCTATATCCATTGCCCCACCCCCCCCCCCCCCAAATCCTCGAACGGGCACATTTAAAAAAAAGAAATACATCTCAATGCGCCTATCATGGTCCACATCAGACCGAGGAATTGTCCTAATTGAGTTTCTGTTATGATTCTTCAGGCTTTCTTCAGGTTTATGTGATTACTAAACAAATTGCAACGTGGATGACGAATTCTTTTTCTTCTTCATATCAACAGGTGGAGAAACACATAAAGAAAAATGGTTCTGAGTTCATGGCGAGTAAGCATCTTGGCTTCATCCTGACCTGCCCAAGCAACCTGGGTACCGGTGTCCGATGCAGTGTGCACGTCAAGATCCCCAAGCTAGCTGCCATTGACAAAGAAGCTAAGCTCAAGGAGATCTGCAAGAAACTCAGGCTCCAGGAGCGTGGAACATGTAAGTCAAAAGAGAGGGTGGACAGATGGTTGCCTGCAGCGGATCCAGGATTGTTTGGCTGGGGGAGGAAGGGGGGGGAGCAGCTGGGGTTATAGTTCTAGGACTGTGTGACACTCACTCAAAAATAGGAAGGTCACCTTTTTTGTGTTTTGGTTACAAAATTCTCTGCCATCGGTACCCCCTGGATTCATCTTGACTTAAGCCGTCCACATCATCACTGGGATGTATGATGGCTCCCGTTTCACTATGGCTTGCCACACCTTCCTGTCTTCTGTTAACCGATTCGTCACTGGTTTCTTAAGAAGTATAACCCTCATTACCAGGTCCCGCATTTATGCTTTCTCAGCAGTCATGTAAAATAATCACCACTACTACGATGAATACGATAAAACATCTTTCATTTTCTCTTTCATTTTTTCACACTGTAGCCTTTTATCAATTATTTGCTAGAATCCGAAAAATCGTCGTCATACTATTTGCATTGACGATTTCGCATCTTAGGTCTATGCAATGTGACTTGAGGAACAGAATTAGCACTTTGGGGCCATCTGTGTCCCCAATCATCCATACGCATGCAAGACCCAGGATTGTTAGAAAGTATAAACTTTCTAAAAAGGGTGTCCTCTGTAGGAGGAGGCCCACCAACTTGATGAAAATCAATACATCGATTATCATAGTTAATGAATAAAGTCTTTTCATATGCAACAAGACACCAATACTCATTATGACCTTTCCTACTTTTGTTTTCAATCTCAGCTGGAGAGTTGACCGATGCTGTTGGAGGTGTGTACGATGTCTCTAACCTTGATCGCCTCGGATCATCCGAAGTCGAACAAGTCAACCGCGTCATCGACGGTGTCAAGCTCATCATCCAGATGGAGAAGCGACTTGAGAAGGGCGAATCCATCGACGATCTCATTCCAGCATAGATTCTTAACCGACTAACATCCCCAAGCTATTCAGCCAAACTTGCAAACACCTTTGCATTAGATTTGAATAGCCTAACGATATAGATAGGATATCAATTTGATGCAGTCATTGAAAACATTGGAGTATAGCACTTTTAAATGAAGATAGCAAAATAATTTCAACTTTGTCAATTTTAAAGCAATTGCATAAATATTTATTCCAGAACTTTGTTATTTCTCACTCTGTTGTGAAGTAGCTTACCGATACCACGAAAACCAGTAAGGCAATGAGATCATGATGCGTGATTTGTTTCATTTTGGTAATGGGTCAAACTTTAGCACATTAATGTATAGCACGTAAATAAAAGCAATCAAGACCATAGGACATCCTGCGCAGGGGAGACGAACATGCCAGGCAGGCTACTGTAAAATGTTCTAATAAAAGTCTTAAAGGTTTCAAGAGAATTAAGAACCAGCCTTTCAATCAAGGAATGTGTCTGATTGGAAACCGGGATTCGACGCTTGATGTCGGTGTTTATCTTAATTCACTTTCAACTCGGTTTCACATTTCTTCGTCATTAATTTCATAAGATCAAATGAACCTTGTAGATAGTGGGGTTCCTCCCATTGAAGCCTCTTTGGAAACAGGGTTCTTTGCTAGTATATTAATTGTTGGAACTGTGGAGCAAGTGTGTTTGCTGTTTTGTTTTGGTAGATTGTAGATCACTCCTTTGTTTCTTTTGATTTAATATTGCATATAATTTTAAAGGTGAACACAAAATATTTCATTTCGGTTTAATGAAGAGAAATAGATTTTCCGGAAACTTGATAACTCCTCAAATGTCGCTATAGCTTGAAAAGTTAACATAGATAACAAAGTTATTGATATGATTATTTTGCACAAAGTGCAAAGTAAAGATATTTATATTATACCAAATCTTATATACACCTTTCACCAAATCTTAAGCTAATAGTGACTTATATTCCAGTCTCTTTATAGTTTTCCTTGTGGATATTGTGAAATAAAAAAATATATTAATGGTTACTGTGAAACAAATTTATACTACATGTGTCTTGTGTTTCGAGATTTATTGGATATAGTGAAAGAGGTGAGAGAAAGATAGGCAGATAAACGATGAAATGGAGGGGGAGAAAGAACAATCTAAAAGGGAGCAAAGAAAACAAGAAAGAATAATGGAAATTCAGAGAAATTTCCAGAGAGAGGAGGAGTGGAGGGTGAGAGACTGAGGAAGAGAGGGTGAGAGACTGATCTGAGGAAGAGACTGAGAAGATACACCGTGCTCCCATTTTTGGAAGCATGACAATAGATTCTCAGTACTGATCCCCCTTGTTATACTGTAAAAATAGCTCTATGGGCAGACTAAACAAATATTTTTAAAATCGTCATTTTGAACCAGACCGTCTACATTGGCCTACATAAGGCCTAAAATAAAAACTTGTTGCATTGCCCTTTGGGTGCCAAATCATGGGTCGGTCGGTCGGAATTTTTTTTTCTTTTAAACTTTTTTTTATCGGCCTCTTTGGGCCGATATTTTTCAGATTTAAATATTTATTTTTTCTTCTTTTTCCCCCGCCCTCTTTTGGCTGATATTCCCCCCCCCTCCCCCATTTTTTAGTGCTTTAATACATCGTCATCATGCATTGGGTTTTTTCATCTCATAATAATTATCCATGGTTTGCACGAGTGAGAATTTTAGAATAATTTGATTTTATGCATTTCTATCCCATTTAAACAAGCAAAATACATGTTATTTTATTCAATAATTTTTAAAAAAATCTAAAAAACGGTTAAAAGATTTTTTTTTTTTAAATGCAACAAGTTTTTATTTTAGGCCTAACGTGACTACCCGTGTTAAGATGAAAAAGTAGTATAATGTTTGAAGGCAAAGAGTCATGGATGTAGGTGAAGATCCCTTTGCAGCCCACTAAACATACCGAAACTTTTGATAATCATTCAACCAAGAAACTAGGGAAAGAATGATTTTGACAGGCTTTTTAAAGAACTGATCAGCAACCCGTCATATATTGTCCACATATTTTAGTTCATCGCTCAATTTTTAGACTGTGTTAGAAGAAGAAAAAAACATAATAGTCTTTTTATTTTGTAAAAGAGGGATCTGACACACTTTTTAAACAAGCAACAACAAAGAGAAGAAAAAAAGTGCCCATTCTTGGAGCGGTGTACTAAAGGTATACTATTTGAGTTACAAAATGGGACACGGCCTTGTTGCCCTCCCCCCCCCCCCCCCCCCTTCATCTAGATCCGCCAGTGGCTCGCATAGCAATTGAACAACCGGTGACAGAATAGGATTTATCATCTTCACTTTGTTTTATTCCAATGCATATATGACTTGAAACCAGTGGCGGATCCAGGGGGGGCGGGGGTGCTCACTGCCCCCCCCCCCCCCCCCCCACTCGAGCGACTTTTCGGCCGGCGTGATTTTCAAAATTTCGGAGCAAAAAAAAAAAAAAAAAAAAAAAAATTGGGCCTCCCCCTGAGAAATCCTGGATCCGCGCCTGCTTGAAACTGCATGCATGTTTACAGAAAGGCGGTGAGAATGCATTATTATAATAATGAAATATGAGCCTACCTCTTTACATGTTTCATATGAGAACCGTGCTACTATACTTAAACAAGGATGATTTTTAAAAACGCATGTTGAGTTAGATGTGTGCTTAGTGTAGGCACCATAGACAAAGGAAGGTAGTGTGCCACATAATTGCCCTCATTTTTGCTCATGGGAATTTCTTGGTTGTTTCTTCTACTGATAAAAATGAACTATGATGATTTCTTTTTCTGAAATCCTGACAAAACGTTATCGACAATGATAGTAAGAAAAAACCGTTCAGATTTAAAAGATTAAAAAAAACCTGTTCGCTTCATCCAATGGAAATATTTTGATTATTACTGTTTTTATATTCAGGCGCGGATCCAGGGGGGGGCGAGCGGGCCTTGGGGGAAATCAAATTCAAACGTGTTTTATTTCTAATTCCATAATTGTGGATTACAAATAATGCTGAAATTACATAATTTCCGAGATTTTTCCTCACTTTTTAGTAAATTATACTTTTTTTATGCGTTTGTTGGAAAATGACAAATTCCTAAATTTACAGCCAGCAAGAATATGATTCTTGAGATTCCTACATGCAGGCGCGGATCCAGGGGGGGGGGGGCCGAGCGGGCCTTGGCC
>JAVYIG010014380.1:0-41844 GCA_035222895.1 Strongylocentrotus droebachiensis
GACAACTACCCCCCGAGGACAACTACCCCCGAGGACAATTACCCCCCGAGGACAACTACCCCCCGAGGACAATTACCCCCCATGGACACTACTGGGCATGGTGGCTCAGTGGTTAGAGCCGCGCCCGTCTCATGAACGGGAGGTCGTGAGTTCGAACCCCGGCCGAGTCATACCAAAGACTTATAACAATGGGACCTTCTGCCTTCTAGCTAGGCGCTCAACATATTAGATTGGAGAAGGGTAGTAATGACATATTATGTTATGCAGGGCCCGCTGGAAGAGCAGTTTCATAACTGAAGTGGCTACCCTGGGTAAATAAAACGTTATTATTATTATTATTATTATTACCCTCGAGGACAACTATCCCCCAGGAAAACTACCCCCGAGAACAATTACCCCCCGAGGACAACTACCCCTCCCCCCTTCGAGGACAACTCCCCCCCCCCCCCCCTCCGAGGACAATAACCCCCGGAGGACAGCTACCCCCAATGACAATCACCCCCGTGGAATTTATAACACTGACGTATAACGCAAGCTTCTCTCCAAATTGCTATTTACAGAAAATTGCATAAACCTTCATTTTCTTTGTTATTTATGAAGTTCATTTCAGTCTTTTTAAATTATTCAATTCGATATGGGGGTGGAGGTTGCCCAATTCCCCTGTATTTTTGCTACCGAGTAAAGAACAGAAATTACATTTCTTAGAAATTGAACAATACATTGCGCGCAGATGAGTACGCGTTACAGCCTCTCTCACCATCAATGACACAACAAAGAAATTAGGATGTAAGATTTCCTTTATGCATCCTCTGTAACTTTTTTAATCAGCTGATCGTGTATTTGTCTTTGTATGTATAATGGGCCCTCATCCATGCCATGATCCATAATTAAGGTTTTCTTCACGTTATCTATTATTTCTGTTGTCATGCTGAAGTATAATATGTTTTCGTGTACGTCAAATTATTTTGTAATATAAATTGCCTTCAATTTATATGTACGGTGCCATGTCAAAAGAAAATAAATATCCGCTCTCTGGTAATTCATATCATTTGATTTTGTAACGCCAGCACAGCGTTTTTCAACCGGGGTGCCGCAAGAGATTGATTTGGAAAACGTTGATTTAAAAAAAAATCAAATACCAGAAACGGTTAAAATATGTAATTACATGAGAAAATAAAATTTTGAAGATACTAAAGTGTCTTCCTTCCTCGCTCGCTGACAATATTCTGACAGCAAGGCAAATAATAAGGGCAACGAGAGGCCCGAATATCCTCAAATTCGTGTATCAAGATCATGACCGAATATATCACTTTTTATTTATGTACATTTGGCGGCAAGGTGCCCGCATACAGTACTTTAAATAGTTTCTAGTGTGTGGATTACAAACTAATTTTTTACCAGTTTGAAAATGTCTTCTTCTTTTTATTCTTAAATGTGCCCATACATGTGTGCATAGCACTTGACGAGAGCCAGAGTCATGCAAAATTAATAATCTGTAAAGACTTTGGGATTTGGGAGAAACTTTTCATTTCTTAAGAAGGTACCGTGACTAACAAAAAAATTAAAATAACGCTGCTCCAGAGAAATGTATTTCTATGCATTTTGAAAAGCGCTGGACAATTACCTAAAACTTACATCCTTCGTGGAAATTAGCAACCGCACTGGCGTTGCATAAATTATAATGAAAGGGAAATGTGTAGTAATGAGGAAGACAACGAGATATAGTATTTGAAAGAATATGGGTTCATGCAGGGGATCTTAGGGGCTCGTAGCCATCTCTCAATGTGTCAGATCGTCTTTTGCTATTGAATCCTGATTGTCCACGGGGGGTAGTTGTCATCGGGGGGTAATTATCCTCGGGGGGTAATTGTCCAAGGGGGTAATTGTCCTCGGGGGGTAGTTGTCCTAGGGGGTAATTGTCCTCGGGGGTAATTGTCCTCGGGGGGGGGGGTAGTTGTCCTCGGGGGGTAATTGTCCTCGGGGGGTAATTCTCCGGGGGGTAATTTTCCGGGGGGTAATTGTCCTCGGGGGGTGATTCTCCGGGGGGTAATATTCCAGGGGGTAATTGTCCTTTGGGGGTAGTTTTCCGGGGGGTAATTTTCCGGGGGGTGATTGCCCAGGGGGTAATTGTCCTAGAACCTAATTTTAATGATTTACACACCTATCCAATCTGTCCATATTGTGTAACAGTAACGACCCATATGTGACACTATATGCATGAAACTAATTTTGTTAGGCATAATTTTGCAGATTGAATTCGCAGATTGAATGCGCAGATTGAATTCGCAGATTGAATGCGCAGATTGAATGCGCAGATTGAATGCGCAGATTGAAAAAGAAAAACGTTGACTGACAGTTCATCTTCTGCGCACCTGTACAACTGAATGGAATGTTTTTACCCAGATTCTTGCGATAAAAGTGTGTAATTTTCTGAACAAATTTGGCTTTTACGATCGCCTTCACGGAACTGATTTTATGAATCCACAAACTGCCGAACTCGAAAGCTTTGCCGACGTCCTTGACGATGCCCCACTTCTAACTCGTTTTTTTTTTGCCTTCTTTCTTCCCTTTCCTTTCCTTTCCTTTTTAATATTTTTTTAGAGGGGGGGGGGGGTGCTCCTGGGCCCGTTGGCCACTCCCCCCCCCCCCCCGTGTACCCGCGCCTGGTGACAGGTGTAGTATTATAAGTCTGTTTAAGTCTGTTAAGTCTATGGGAATACAGGGTCAATGAGAACGAATGTTTATAAAACAGGATTTCGTGTAAAAGTGGAATATTTTGTGTACAAAATGAACGGAACTGTATTATGACAAACGACTGACTTAATGTATAACACGTGTATCTGTGGGATTTTGACGTTTTTAATTAACATAGCGAATTTTCATTATCCTCTTGACTTTGTTTTTTTTTGAGCAAAAAGTAACTTCTCACACGTGTGTTTATGGGAATTTGACCTTTTAAACATTTTCTTAGAGATTTTTCATAATCCTACGGACTTATTTTTTTTTCTCGAGCAAATAGTGACTTAAAACACGTATTTCTATGGGAATTTTAACGTTTTGAATTTTACTCGTGTGTTTCTTATGGGAATATTTGACGTTTTGAAAATTGGATAGGCATTTTCTTGTAGGACTTAATTATAACACATGATTGTATCTATGGAATTCATTCATTAAATATCATACCTATTTTCATTCATCTGATTTTAAACCCCTCTCCCTCTCCATCGAATTCATACCTCTATCTCTCTCCATCGAATTCGTACCTCTATCTTTCTCCATCGAATTCATACATCTATCTCTCTCCATCGAATTCGTACCTCTATCTTTCTCCATCGAATTCATACCTCTATCTCTCTCCATCGAATTCGTACCTCTATCTTTCTCCATCGAATTCATACATCTATCTTTCTCCATCCAATTCATACCTCTAGCTTTCTCCATGGAATTCATACCTCTATCTTTCTCCATCGAATTCATACCTCTCTTCTACATCAAATATCTTACCTCTCTTCATTCATCGAATTTCATACTTCTCTTCATTCATCGCATCTTTACCCCTCTCCCTCTCCATCAGATTCATACCCCTGTCTCTAGTCTCCCTCTCTCTATCGAATTCATAACTCTCTTCATTCACCGAATATTATACCCCTAGCTCTCCCTCTCCATCGATTGAATTCTTACCTCTTTTCATTCATCGCATAATTACCCCTCTCTCTCCATCGAATTCATACCTCTCTTCATTCATCGAATATTATACCCACTCCCTTTCCATCGAATGTCTATACTTTGTGTTTGACTTTCTGAGGAATGTTTACGCCGTTGGAGGTTGGACCAATATCTAATGTTCGATCAACTAAATAAAGGAACAAAGGGTATGTGTATTTAACCATACCGCGAACCTCGCATGACAACACGAGAAACTGTATTGTTACCTATTTGTAAAGGGTATTTGGGGTGAAGAGGCCAGGGGCGTAGACAACGGGGGGGGGGGGGGGGGGGGGGATGAGGGGGATGCATCCCCCCACCTCACAAGGTGGGGGGGGGGGGGGGTGGCATGTACAATCATCCCCCCAGGTTTTGGGGAATGATATTTGCTTACTTAATAAGTCATAATGATGATAATAATAGTAATAATGATAATGATAACAATTATAATATTAATAATAATAATAATTATGATGATGATAATAATAATCCTCATCATTATTGTGTTTATTGTTATTAGCCGCATTCACACTGTGAAAGCCAATTCAGACGGTAAAAAAAAGAAAATCTTACAAGTATTTTGGAAACCACAAGATAACCACAAGATTAAACAGGCGCGGATCTACGGGGGGTTTAGGGGGTTTAAACCCCCCTTGGGCGGCCCAAAAAACAAACAAAACAAAAAAAAAAAGGGAAAAAAAAGAAAAAAAAGAAAGAAAAAAGAACGCACGCTGGAGAGAAACCCTTTCAAGTGCAAATATTGTGAGAAGATATTCAACTCATCTGGTAACTTAACCAAACACATGATAACTCTGGATATAACTGTGTATTTAACTGTTACTTGATTTAAAAAGACGTTATCATGCACTGCTTTTTATAGTCTCTATTGTGTTAATAGATGCCAGGAAAACATCACTTACAGGGTTCAAATAAACACCCAAAAAAAAATCGGCTCGCCGCCGATTTTGGTCAACCCCCCCTTAACAAAAAGCTAGATCCGCCCCTGAGTCATCCCCCCAGGTGTACGAACCTGTCTACGCCACTGGAAGAGGCCAACGATTACCGACAAAACTAGCCACCGATTACCGACAAAATTAAATGTCCCAATATCTACAAATTTAACCCTATAAACCCGGGGCCGAAGGCTAAGTTGTTTTTCCTATGGACTATCTATAGTACTTGCGTATGCGCAAATGGTCATTTTCCTCGACGACATAAATATACGAATTATTTCGTCAACTAAGTCAGCAACATAGCTATATATTATAATGCAGGCGCGGAGCTAGGATCTTAATTTAGGGAGGGGCGGTAGTGAGCAAGCGAATCACTTGGGGATGGGAGATAGACCTCCCTAAGACGTTTCCATAAATTATTAGGAAAAGAAGACGATTTATTGTACCGTTCTCGACTGTTAATCCTTGTCTGAATGAAGTTTCTCCCCCTCCCGCGCGAAGCGCTGAAATTTTGGCGTTTTATTAAAGTATTAGAGAAAGTAGACGATTCGTTGAACCGTGCTCGACTCTTAATCTGGCCATGTCTGAATTCAGTTTCTCCCCCCTCCCGCGCATAGCGCGGAAGCTTTGACGTTTCATTAACTTATGAGAAAAGCAGACGATTCGTGGAACCGTGCTCGACTCTTAATCCATGTCTGAATTCGGTTTCCCTCCTCCCGCGCGAAGCTCGGAAGCTTTGACGTTTCTTTTCTCGACTCTTAATCCTTATCTGAATTCAGTTTTTACCCCTCCTGCGTGAATCGTGGAAGCTTTGACGTTTCCTTAAATTATTAGAGAAAGCAGACGATTCGTTGTACTGTTCGCAACTCTTAACCCTAATTTGTCTGAATTCAGTTTCCCTCCTAGTGCGCGAAGCGTGGAAGCTTTGACGTTTCCTTAAATTGTTAGAGAAAGCAGACGATTCGTTGTACTGTTCTCGACTCTTAATCCTTATCTGAATTCAGTTTTTACCTCTCCTGCGCGAATTTTCACTTGTTTTCTCTTCTTTTCTTCTCTTTTCTTTCCTTTCTTTTCTTTTCTTTCCTTTTTTTCTTCTTTTCTTTCCCTTTTCCTCTCTTTTTTCCCGACGGCAGCGCAATTTTACCGACAATATCCTGACAGGTGGGGGGGGGGGGTGTCGCACCTCACCCCTCCCCTCCCTTTGGAGACGCCCGGCCTGCCTGCTGGGACGGAAGCAATGATGGTGATCGCTCAAAAGCTGATTAACATCCATAAAATCCATAATCTGGTCACGAAGAATAGACGCGATCATCACCTTACACACAATGGAGGTAAGGCTTACAGACCAATAGTTTCCCGGAGATGTAGTTTTTTCCTTTTGTGTAGATAGCCCTTACATGAGCAACCTTCCATGAATCAGGAACTATTCCTCCTGTAGTGACTTGTTGAAGATGGTGGTCAATGGATCAGCGATACTATTTGCAGTCTCCTCCAGTACTCTGGGGTGTATGCCATCTGGTCCAGGAGACTTTGATATGTTTACTTTTTTTATTTCTTCTCCACTTCATTAAAACTTATGTCGTATTCTTCTAGGGGTGCTCAATCAAACTTTGATTCGACATCATTATACACCACTGCATTATTTGCACATGCCATTAAGTAGAGTCGGTATAGCCACCATCAGGGTGCAACTATTCTACCTACAGTGTTACGCATCTCTCCTGGAAACACAAAGTCATTTAATCAAATGCTTGTGGCCTGAAATGTTGGGCCATATGATTTTTCATCAGGCAGCAACTTTTGTTTGAATTTAACTTGTGTTGGCTGTAGAAATAGAGGGCCAAAAATACCAATTTTTGGCTGTTACCCATTTGTACTTTGAAAATGGGTCTTTTTTCATAAGTTGTTAAATATGCCATATCTTTTCATGTCATCTTAAAGTGGTTATTTCTGTAAAAAGAGACATGCGTAACACTTTTTTTTGAAATACAGCTAAGTGCATAAGTTTGCCTCTATAATTCACATATTTCAGCTTTATATTAATTGGTTATTGGTTATATTTTCTGGGTAACATATTGTCCTATCATCATCAGAAAAAAAAATCGAACATAGATACAAACTTTACAAAAATATATCCCCCATTGCGAGCATGAATTTTGTCCGGAATTTCCTGTAGTGTCTGTAACGGTGTCATTCCTGCTATATGAAAATGTTTTCAAAGTTCTTAAATAGTTTGCTTCGTGTAACTACCCCCGGGGACTAGCTGTGGTAGAATAATATTCAAAATTTATACAACACCTACGTGAATCCTTGTCATTTGATTGGAGGATTGTTGGTCACATGATATTCAATAGATGTTATATTGCACGGTCGTGCATTTTTGGTTATATGCAGACAGAGTACCTCTCAGCCGTGCGCGCGCGTATCCCTGCGTGTATCTGACGCGAAGGCAATCTGAATGTAATGGAGAAGGCTTGACTCCAACTTTAATTTATCTTTGATATAAGGAGTAAAGCATGATTTGTTGATTAACGTTCTATTAGATCTTCTTCGATGTTGTATAAAACAAATAATGAATGTTTTTCATTCGTTCAATGGTGCGAATATTTTCATTCGTTGAAAGATTAATGTTAATTCTATTCAACTCGGCTGACGCCTCGTTGAATAGAATGTTAATCTTTCAACTCATGAAAATATTCGCACTATTGAACTCATAACCATTCATTATTTGTATAATATTGCACCCTGATTGTTGCAATACCGAGTACGTACACAGACCCCAAATCCAGAGTTTCCATTGCCTAATATTGTTTTCCATTTTCCTTTCTTTGTTTTTTGTTTTGTTCTTGTTTATCATATGTGTGTGTGTATGTGGGGGGGGGGGGGGGAGTGGGGTACAACTTTGTTTTTATAGTGCTTGCTATATTCCTAAATGTCTATACACAAATTGGCGCCATTTTTTATAGCTTGCAGTGTGAGGGTTTTATGATTACAGTAATATATAATCACAAAACGAAAAACAACGTTGTGGGTCACAGAAAAAGCTTTAGTGATAGCCACTTCAACTATTCCATGGTTTTGAAACAACAGTAGGCATACTGGAATATATAAATCATTTATAGATATAAGAAACGATAATTATAATGATAATAATAAAACAAATAATAATGAAAATTATGATAATGATAATAATAAAACAAATAATAATGAAAATTATGATAATAATAATGATGATATTTATGTAATGATATTTACAATTTCTGATTTTCAAACTGAAAGATATAGGCCTGCATCGTCATCACTATTTATATCTCGCTCTCCCGTCTCTCCATTTCTCTCGTCCCCTCTCTCCTCATCTCTCTTTCACACACCAATACATAAACACCAACTCGGCCCTTTCCCCCTCCCCCTTAACACTTTTCATTTCCACTCATATTTTGTTCTCTTCTATGGTATTCCTTTAGAATATTACTACAATAAATCATTATTATTATTATTTATTGGTTTGGTTGTTTGTTTGTAAATGTGTTTTTCTATTGTACTTTGTTTTTCTGTCTTGCTTTCTTGTATTGTCCCTTATCGGTTTTGGAAAACATATTTCCAGATTTGTGGACAAGAATAAATAAAATTGATGATTGATCAATGAATCCAAAGGGTTCTTGCCCTGTTTACTGGCGACTCACAAATATGGGCCTTACTCGAACTAGGATGTCTCTACCGGGACCTGGGGGGGGGGGGGGGGGGTGTTTCACAAAGATCCTAAGTTGAACTTAACTCTAAGTTGGACTTAAAAATTATGGAGAGCTATTTGTAACCTTAAAATTTAATATAATTATTCAAAAGCAAAAGTTATTCTAGACTTTTTGTAAATTGAACATTAAGAACATGAAATCTCCTTGATATTAGAAAATATGAATGATTCGAATCAACATTTTATGCCTTTTAAAATAACTTTTACGAAATATTTTCATAGATGCTAACGGCTTCCCATGACTTTTAAGTCCAACTTAGAGTTAAGTTCGACTTAGAACCTTTGTGAAACACCCCCCTGATCTCATATGTCCCGGTAAACCCCAGTGCTTTCTTCGTTAAACAAATATATATATATTATCTTCTTGTTACGTATACAATGTGATAACCAAAAAGTGAGAAGACTAAGAACTTTTCTTGTTTTGTTTTGCTCAAATTTGTTATTCATTTCAAAGAAGCAAACAACAACAAAAAAAAGCAGAAATTACAATAATCTGAAGGGGAAAAATGCGTCAGTTTCCCGAGGCATATTTGAGGGAGCCGTTATTGAAATCGAAATTAAGTGTAAGTACTATTAGTGATATCCATTGAAAAAAAGATACTATATAATATTGAATTTTATACATCTACCTTGATTATAAAGAACATGAATACTGAAAATGAAACTTCAATGAAAAGCAGAACCATGATATTTGTTTAACACCAAGAATTAAGTTTATTGCACATTGCCAAAAAAGTTTTATAATGGTACATTTCAAGTCATTTATGACTGTCTTGTCTTACAGTAGAATATGTGTTAGAGCCTTTCAATTCTAGATAGATGTGATAATCTTTCCGACTAGTTGAATTGAACATTTCTGCCGCTCTTCACTATGGCAAAGAACCAAGATTAATGCTGTTTAAATTCGTTGTGACGGCAAACAGAACGGGTGGTACGTAATAGAGTACCGACGTGTGACGTCATGCTGGCACAGTGGACAAGGTTGCTGGTTCTATACAAGTTTGTGCTAAACGATGGCGTGGTGATCACACCAGCGCTAAACACTGAATTTGCCCCGGTCTAGTCCGTTGCTTAAATGAATGAGTTCGAGGTTTTATAGAAGTGACAAGAGTATTGCCTCAAAATCTTGATGATTTTATGAGCAGCATACTTTTTAACCATAATGCTATCAATGTTTCCGATCAAGATCATGTTAATGCCTTTAATATAAACAAGTTATTCCTTTGCTCCTCGTCGGTAATGAACGGTAAATTACTGAATTGGTTGAGATTTTAATTTCGGAGCAACAACTCCAATGGAATGTGCACATTCCGGACCAGCCAAAGATATGTGCAGATTCCATGCGAGAACTGTTGCTCTATCCAATTAACTTAAAAGCTCTTGAGTTATTTTTTATTTTTTCTTGTTTAGGGATGGCATCAAGTACCATCTTATCATTGCGTGACATTTGAATTAATGGAAATACTTCAATCATGTAAAGGAAGGAAAACGTAATGGTGTCAATTATATACATGATTAAGCATTGACATAATTAAGTATATGATATAAATATCATAAAATGGAGATTGAAGATTTTTCCACCAATTAACACATTATAATGACTGTGTGCTTATAGATATATACAACAGATACAAATTCCTTCAAATAGAAGGTTTGTTGAAAAAGAAAAAGGAAATTTCACCCACATTCAGTTCAATTTTCATAACGGATGTCAGTAAAGATTGCTTTAAATGTTAAGTTTATCTCAGACACAATGTTAACGAGTTTGAATCTATAGTTTACAGTTTAATAGTTTGTATATTGCACAATAATTGGACAGAGTTCCAATAGAAAATGGTAATGCTGATAACTATACAACGTTCACAGACCTCATCAGCGAATCTTCAAATAACATGAAGTGCTTGGATGCCAACGTAATTGATTCTTTGTCTTTAAAGTATAATTGAAGTTTACAGCATTAATACCATAGCGACAGTAAAGTGTGATAGTTTTCTTCAAAATGGCGGCAGGTGAACCAAAACGTAATGACAGATATTTGAAGATCTCTGTATTATCATTCCAATATAAACACTATGCCCTTTTGCGAACAGAGATTTCAATTTATGTGTCTAGTTTGAGGAGAGTCACTTCCGTTTGTATATGTATAAGGTGACGAGAGATCATAGGTCGCAGGTCAATTGTAGACAGCTTTTCCCCGCTCCTGCGTTGAGGTTGAGAAGGGCCATTTCCATATAGGCGTCAAAGGTGAGAAGAGTTTAAAGGTCATAGAAAAGAGTCGGGTCTGCACACTAAAGTAAGTCAAGTGTTTCAAATGTCAGCTGGAAAAAAAAAGAAAAGAAAAGGCAAACACTTTAGTTAGAATAGAGTAGGATAATGAATGTAATAAATATTTGTGAGCTATCCATAGTAATATCCATACTATTTTTCTTTATTTAAGTGAACCGGTAACATTGTAAAAGGTTGACCAAAGAAGTGCGTAAGTATTGTACGACATGTTACTTTTATATTCCTTTTACTGTACAGGCCCTCTTACATAACAATTATTAATTATAGGTATTTCTATATCGCCGTCTATCTAGAAATTCTATTCCGAGGCGCATTAATTATTACCCCGGCTTTAGCCTAGCTGCCATTACAGCGCTCCAGCATTTCAAGGAATTAATTCTTGCCAGGTACCCATTTACCTCACCTGGGTTGAGTGTGGCAAATGAAGATTAATGCCTTGCCATAGGACATAAGTGCCGTATCGGGGATCGAACCACGACCTTTGAATTTCAAGTCAAGTGCTTAAACCACTTGACTACAACACTTCTACAACATGCAAAAAAATCCTGAAAACAATTATTGAACCACAAAGATATTTATGGTTTATGATTTCTTTGAAGGCGTTGTGTAACCCCCTTTAACAGTACATTCCTACCAGATTCAAACTTTTTCCAAACCGTTTTTCAATGAAAATAAGGCTTAAAGCAGGCATTTAATGTTCTTGTTCACACTTTAAAGTTTGGAATGGTATATAGATGAAATTCAGTGCTTTGTGACGATTTACATTAACCTAACATTAATTTTATTTGAATTATAATAATATAGTTCGGAGAATTTAGGAATCGATCAGATAATTTTTTCCAATTGTTATCAGTGATAGTGGTCTGTTTTCACTTAAATTTTCAGATTATCTTTGATTGTACATCTAGCACTGAAGTCACTAATTAAGTACCACTTTCTCTTATCTGAACAATGTTAACAAATCCCTGAAATGATAGAACAATCTTTGAATGTATATCTAGCACTGAAGTCACTACCTAATTACCACTTTCTCATATCTTAACAATGTTACCAACATTTCTTAAATGATAGAACAATTTTTGATTGTCCATCTAGCACTGAAGTCACTACCTAATTACCACTTTCTCTTATCTTAAAAATGTTACCAAATCCCTTAAATGATAGAACAATTTTTGATTGTCCATCTAGCACTGAAGTCACTACCTAATTACCACTTTCTCTTATCTGAAAAATGTTACCAAATCCCTGAAATGATAGAACAATCTTTGAATGTATATGTAGCACTGAAGTCACTACCTAAGTACCACTTTCTCTTATCTGAACAATGTTAACAAATCACTGAAATGATATAACAATCTTTGATTGCCCATCTAGCACTGAAGTCACTACCTAAGTACCACTTCCTCTTATCTGAACAATGTTAACAAATCACTGAAATGATATAACAATCTTTGATTGCCCATCTAGCACTGAAGTCACTACCTAAGTACCACTTCCTCTTATCTGAACAATGTTAACAAATCACTGAAATGATAGAACAACGTAAAAGCAATGCACATTATAAGAGCAGCGGTATCACAAAAGGCCAGTTTGTAAATACAATATGCGCATGAGCACATAAAGGTCATTTGTCCAAAAATTTAAACCAAGCGATTCGAATACTGGATACGTGCTCATGAAAGATTGAAATGTATGTACTTATTATTCATTAAAGACCGTCAATACTACTTGACCAGAAGGAGTTAGACCACACAACGAGGTCACTAACAGGTGGCTATCTCATTAACTCAGCTTTCAACTAACATAAGAAAAAGAGGATCATGGGGGACCAACAGGCACCGATTGGGGAAATTTTCTATATAGAGGGAGCAAGCAGCTACAAGTAGGACAGTGGGGATTTAAGCACCGACAGTACATGTTTTTGTACACGTGCAAAGAGTTGGACTTCTCTATGTACGTGTAAAAGATCTTTGTACATTTTGGGTCACTTTTACTATGTGCTAACTGTTAGCAAGGCATAATATAAAGGAAGTAGGATAGTCCACATGGCAGGATTAAATATTCAGTAATCACAAAGTGCATGCAGGTTCGGATAATATTGGCCGCCTGTTTGTGTAGTTTATTCCTATGTGCATTCATTTTTAAAAATATAAATAATGCTATTTTTATTGTTAAGAGCCAAACCGTGCAAAGGTATACCTTTTATACATGTCTATTAAAAAAAAGCGACGTGCTCTGTACATGCTAAAATTATTTAAGCTACATTATTTCTTAAGCTACATTTAAACACTTTAACGATTTGTTTCTCATCACATTTGCTAGACATTCCTGTCGGATACTGCAGTGCTTTTAGGGAGCAAATACTAGGGTTTTAACACCCAACACTGTAAAATCGGTAAAAGATAAATAACTTAATACAAATGAAAGTACCTAAAAGTGTTCTATATGAGACACTATTTTGGAACAGATGATTATACAAATGAAAACAAAACTACCTAATATTGCTCCCTGCTTTTGGGTCGGGAAACATGGTTAAACAGGTGAAAATGAAAGTACCTATTGTGCTCCCTGAGGGACGCTACTTCTCTAGTGACAAAGAGCATACAGCACGTAGCTTCTCGTAGCAGCATTCCATGGCGATTCCATCGGAATTCAGAAGGCAGCAGTCTCTCTCTGCGTTATTTCCATTGACCTGACTAGAGAATACGATGCTAAGTAAACAATGAGAATTGAGAAGACATGTATTTAAAAACTCGTAAGTACAGATTTTGATTTGGGAATATTTCCTACTTTTTATATTAACGTACACTTCAATACACACAAGAGTACTATGATGTTTATTTCTAATTGGTCTATTTTTTATTTTTTATTTCAACAATAATCTGGGTTGAGGTTTTATAGGTCACTATATAGTGCTTAGTACGGGAATGACGTGTAGGAAATCAGCCGCAGGAAAATTATTGCTGAGCTTGTGTCATTCAACCCCAGATGCAAGTGCACGTAGGCGTGTCACAAATATTACTACTTCTACTATTAATACTAATACTACTCGTACTACAACTAATACTATTACTATTCGTACTACTACTACTACTACTACACTGTCGCTCATATAGTTGGAATATTTTTGTTTTACCCCAATTTACGGAATTATTTTAAAAATAATTTATTCCTAATAGATTTAGATAATAGTATACATTCTCAGATTTTATTGAATAATTATTTGCCAAAGTGTGTTTTGCGTGACTGCTAAAGCATGTGTATGATACTATGCTTATCAACTAGGGGACCTACGCCCTTAAGTCATAAATGACAGTAATGAGGATTAATGCCCCACAAAAGGGCACTAATATAGCACATCGACACGGTTTTGATCCTGGGGCCTCACAGTTACGAGGCCATTGCTTTGTCACTGAACCATGACTGTACGCAGCGGGGTCTAGGGTAGGGAGCAGTTTCCATAAAAAAAAACCAAAGAAAATGCAATAAATTTTAAATAATTTATTGCATGTTACCCCGGTCCCCAACATAAACAAATCCACTGGACGGTCATGCATTATGGCTCAAGGCATGGGCACACAGAGGATTTTGTTATGTTGGGGACCGGGGTAAAATATATAGTATAGCAAAGCGCAAATCAGGCATCGATTGCAACAACCCTACCACCTTCACACACACACACACACACACGCACACACACTCACACCCACACACACACACACGGACACTCTCGCGTTCATGTACATGCACATTGCATGGCATAGGCCTATATATGGTTGTCTTTTCTGAACTGAATTGCCATTTTGGGTCATTAGCATTTTGACATGATATAATGTACTACAGAAGTTGTTTATAAATTGTTCATTTTCACAAAGAGGGATTATTATTAAGCAAGCAATTTATTTCATTTGTCACATCTCTTTAATCAATTTTTTCATGATACGTTGCTGCCTGAAGCATGTGAAATGCATGCCAATATCTTTCGGATCCATGTCCAATTGAATAAAAAAAACAAAGCTTTACCTTTGTCAATACGTTTCCTTTCTAAATTCCTAATTCAGCATCAACAATATGTTTCTCTGGCCTTGTGACTTTTAAGATGAGTTATAAATTTAAAAAGAAAACCTTTTTTGTTGCACCTGCACGGGGTGGTAATCACCTCGAACGTTCTTGCAGGTAAGGGGGAAGTATTTTCTTGAGGAGAATACAAGGCGGCCTCGTCGCAAGTCTATCGTAAGAAGGACGTGCGAATCACAACCCGACCACAGTTGCGGACCTGCAAAAAGACTAGCGGCGAGTTGTGACCGTTTAACATTTATACTCACTCATGTAGGAATGGTGTTTGGATCTTCCTTTCCTCGACCTGGTCATGACAGCCAATCCAGGAACGTTCGCTCACAAACGTACTGTCTTCGCCAAGGAGTCCAAGGAGTTGGCTACGGGTGCTCCCGGCCCGGAATACCAATAAGCTTGCCCCGTCCTTGCGGCATTTCTGTCGGGTACATATTGAGCATCGGTTAAACATTCATTCACTTTTATCAATACTATTAACTTCTATCAACATTACGAACATGCTACAAATATATATATATATATTTTAAAAGCTAATAGTTCTATTTCTTATTGGCGGTATATTTCTTTGTAATAATACTGTTTTGTTATGACATCTTGTATTACCGGTATATATTTTATAAATATTTGTTTCGGGTTGCAAACGTGTAAGAGTTCTTAAAATCTTTTTTTTTCTCAGACATGTATTCTTTTTTAAATGAATGCAAATCTTAATTTTGTTGTTGATTGATGCATATTTCATTATGATTTTTAATTTATCATAAAATGACCCAAAATTAGAGAAACTTGTCTAAACTCTTAGGACATTCTCGATGGACAGTCACCTTATTAGACGTATTTATGCATTTCACGTATTTGCAGGGTTCGTAGCTTATAACCCTTGGTCATAATCTCTGGAGTTGAAACTAGCTAGGGAAGACTTTGACCCTACATTCATCAACGCTTCTATTATAACGGGAGCTCTTTGTCTGTGCACCTAAAATTTGACTTGAAATTATACAGGATTTTCTTTTATATTCATGTATAGTGCTGAATTTGATACAATTCAACATTTTTTAAAGACTTAAAGTGTGGCAAAGGTTCTGTCATTATTTAAGTAAGAACAATTTCATTTTTACAAGAAAAGGCGGTGTGACCATTCTGACATTCCAAAAAGACAGGTTCCCTTGTCAGACCACTCGTTATTTTGAGCGCAATTGTCACGTGAATTTCGAGGATTTTAAATAAAAATGTCTTCAATTTGAATTTTCACGATAGACTTTAATATTTTTTTCACGGATACTTAAAGCTTCAATAGAAATTAAAAACTTTCGTTAACTGTTTTTTGTCTTCTTCTTGATCTTCTGCTATGTTTACGTGTGGCGCACACAAAGTACCTGCTTCGAAGACACGGACACTTTAGCTATTTTATATCATTAATTACTTCAACAGAAGCTAAGCCTCGTTCAGATATCACACTGCAAAGCCGCTGCAGTTTTTGTTAATGATGACGTAAAGTGGAATTCGCTTCGTATTTGTGTATCGAATTATAACACAGAGCTCAGTTAACACGCGCAGGACTTGGTTTACTGACTGTATAATAGGGCCCGACAGTACCTTAAAAGGACGTCACATTGCCTTAAAAGGACATGACATTGCCTTAAAAGGATGTCACACATATAGAGGTCTACGTTCTCGTCGTGTAAATCTAAAAGTTCCTATTATCTCACCTTCTCACTGGCTTCCCAGGTATCGGGTGTATGGAGTAGACGGACACAGGTATCACCCATCTGTATGTAATGATGTGGGCATCCTGGGAGGCAGCAAGATAGAGGGAAATATGTGATCATTTATCCAGTATTACATTTTTTGTTTGTTTATTTTGTGTCATCTAATTATTTTCGTTCTTTCCTTATTCATTCATTTAATTCTTTCACATGATTATTCAGAGGGGTGTGTTAATTACTTCAAAGCTGATCCACCACAAAAACATGATTAGATAAAAGCTTACATATAAACTATCGAAAGGTCTTTGCCTGAACTGAAATAATCAGAGAAAAATCAGACAGTATTCGAAATGACAGGACAGAATATGATTGTAACATTATTATAAACACTTCACAAAAGAAATGCACAAATAATTATGTCAATCAGCATGTTACCACAATATTTTAAGATATGAAGGTCAACATTCTATTTCAAAAGACCTCTAAATCTGAGAATTAAATAAAAGTTAGAGAAAAGAAGAGAAGAACGATGGTAATAATGTAAACGCTACAATCAAAGAGATGTTATACGTCACAAATTTGAAAAATTTTGTAGACTTTTTTGGTACAAATAATATGACTGTTGCTAACTATTCACTTAAGTTCTCAAGTAAAAATCGCTTATTTGCTTACGATTCAGTTCACATATTGCGGGAAGTTTATCGTGGCAACACTCTTTTCCCCATCCGTCAGACCCTATGTTCACACATCGATCACTGTCTGAAGATTTGGCTTGAAGCTTAGAGAAAGTCGACCTGGAATAGAAGAAAAACAAAATCAGTCAGCTTAGCTAAGTTGACGTCAGGTCACATCAGGCAGTGTTAATTCAGTCAGTTCAGCCTCAGTTCAGTCAGTTCAGCCTCAGTTCAGTCAGTTCAGCCTCAGTTCAGTCAGTTCAGCCTCAGTTCAGTCAGTCCAGTCTCAGTTCAGTCAGTTAAGTTGAGGTCAGTATATGCTCATTTGAGGTATATTTAAAAGGTTAAGGTCAGTTCAGGGCAGTGCAGGTCAGTTTAAATTTAGTAGGTTGAGGTCAGTTGAGGTCACTTTAGCTCACATAAATTCAGTCATTCCCGGTTAGTTCAGTACAGTCATAATTTCTTATCACTTTTATTCAGTTCAGTTCAGCAAACATAAAATGTGCATGAAAGTTTTGAGTACAGTCTTACAAGATTTTTAATAACAAGGTTATACGATGTAATGTATATAAAGAGCATAAGTTCCTAAGTGGGAAGACTTGAAAAAGGCTACGCTTGTACTTTGATCCTCAGAATACCCCACATACAAGTAAGGTTGATCGTAGACCTAAGCCTAAGGTCAAACAACCCTTAATCCACGCCAAGGGCTTAAACGTGATCCTACCCCTGATCCCAACCCCAAAGGTTGATCGTAGACCTAATCCTAAGGTCAAACAACCCTTAATCCACGCCAAGGGCTTAAACGTGATCCTACCCCTGATCCCAACCCCAAAGGTTGATCGTAGACCTAATCCTAAGGTCAAACAACCCTTAATCCACGCCAAGGGCTTAAACGTGATCCTACCCCTGATCCCAACCCCAAAGGTTGATCGTAGACCTAATCCTAAGGTCAAACAACCCTTAATCCACGCCGAGGGCTTAAACGTGATGCCACCCCTGATCCCAACCCCAAAGGTTGATCGTAGACCTAAGCCTAATGTAAAACAACCCTTAATCCACGCCAAGGGCTTAAACGTGATCCTACCCCTGATCCCAACCCAAAGGTTGATCGTAGACCTAATCCTAAGGTCAAACAACCCTTAATCCACGCCAAGGGCTTAAACGTGGTCCTACCCCTGATCTCAACCCCAAAGGTTGATCGTAGACCTAAGCCTAAGGTCAATCAACCCTTAATCCACGCCAAGGGCTTAAACGTGATCGTACCCCTGTTCCCAACCCCAAAGGTTTATCGTAGACCTAAGCCTAAGGTCAAACAACTCTTAATCCACGCCAAGGGCTTAAACGTGATCCTACCCCTGATCCCAACCCCAAAGGTTGATCGTAGACCTAAGCCTAAGGTCAAACAACCCTTAATTCACGCGAAGGGCTTAACCCCTGATCCCAACCCCAAACCTCACCCTAGGCGTTTTCTTTCGTATGTCCCTTACCATGCCCCTAGTCCTTTAACTCTGAACCTAATGCGCTCTAAAGATTATTGCCTCATCAGAATTTCCTGCAGATACGCTGATAAACTAACATGAAAGTAATATTTAAGTAACAATTCAATACAAATAAGTAGCGCAAAGATTTAACATAAGTACATGGTATGGTGTATTTTTAATTTGCCCCTTTTATAAGATAAGATGCATTTATAGGTCTCTTGTAAACACAAAAGAAATTTGTACTGAACAATTTTTGCACAAAAAAAAGAACACATAAAATGCTTAACCTGGTTACATAATTGAGAGCAATATTACATGAAGGAAAAAAATACACAAAGAAGAACAACTAACAATTGACAGTATAACCCAAATTTTCATTGAGTTGCAATGCCATTTTAACAGAGGGAAGGGATAGCATTTAAATTATCTCATTCATATCATGTTATCATTTTTATTATCATTATTATTATTAATATTATTATTGTCATTATTATCATTGTTATCACTATTGTTAAGTTATCATTAATATTAATACTAATATCATTACCATTACTTCCATTATTATTATCATTACTATTATTGTTATTGTTATTATCATTATTGTCATTATCATCATCATTAGTATAACCTTTTATTGTTATCATTACTATAATTCTCATCATTATCATTACTATGATTGTTATTGTTATTATTATTATTAATCTTATTATTATTACTATGATTCTTATTGTTATTATCATTATTATTAATCTTATTATTATTTTCATCAAATGAGATGGAATCAAATCGAATCATATCAAACTTACGTGAGAAGTTCAGTGGTTTGATAGTTACTACTCGTGATGAGATTGTGTAGGTTAAACCATGCTGGCTTGCCGTTGGCTGGCGATTCAGATGAGTAGAATGCAAGCAGAGCTTCATTTTGTGCTTCGTTCAGAGATAGGGCTAGGCGACCTTTGAGCCTTCTGCATTCCTTCAAATTTAGTGGAAAATGCGTGGTTATTATTATTTATTAACCCTACAACTACTGCAACTACTACTACTACTACTACTACTACTACTACTACTACTGCAACTACTGCTAATACTACTGCAACTAATACTACTGCAACTACTGCTACTACTACTGCAACTACTACTACTACTACTACTGTAACTACTACTACTACTACCACTACTACTACTACTACTACTACTACTGCAACTACTACCACTACTACTACTACTACTACTACTACTACTACTACCACCACTACTACTACTACTACTACTACTACTACTGCAACTACTACTACTACTACTACTACTACTACTGCTACTACTACCGCTACTACTACTACTACTACTACTGCAACTACTACTACCACTACTACTACTACTACCACTATTTAAAGGTATTAAAAGGTACTCATGAACTATACCTCCTCCTCGTTTTAATGATTTGTGGATACTTGAGATTAGTTTAACAAGTGCTACCTCTGAAGTGGTCCTATGTAAACCTTTATTTGTCCACATTGTGGTCTTGTCACAAGAGAAACCATGATTCTAGATTATCGCTGTCAGTAAGATGTCCTTCAAATATGCCTTTCTAGTGGACATGCACAGAGCCATCAAAATGCCTTTACCTAATTTGCCGAACCTTCATCTAGCTGGCTATCATATGGCGAATACTACTACCAAATAAAAGAATAATTTTGATGCACCATGTTATGACTATTAAACCGAAACCAAGTTGGCCAGACTCTGTATATAGATCGCTGTGGTCATGTGCAAACATTTTATTGTTGAGTGAATATTAGAGGTCAAAGGTCAAACTTACATGGCATTGGGCTTCAAAGGAATCCGGATTGGTTATAAACCTCAGGCAACGATCTTGGAAGAAGATGTACCCGCTAACATCATCGCACTCTTATGTCACAAACAAGAGAACAAACAAAGAAATTCAGCATGAATTTACAATTGACAACTTTCTAATGTCATTGCATTTTGCCCCGATCCCCTACATTATGTGGGCATGCCTTGAACCATAATGCATGGGCTTTTTCTAGCTGTTGGGGACCGGGGGAAAGTGCAATGAATTATTGATCATTTATTGCATTTTCTTTGTTTTTTGTATTTGTGGGGGGCGGCGACGTACAGTGAGTGAGCTGAATGAGAAATGACGCTACGAACCCTCAAATACTCTAGATGCAGATATGGGACGGAGGAAAGTGAGTGAGCTGAATGAGAAATGACGCTACAAACCTTCAAATACTCTAGATGCAGATATGGGAGGGAGGAAAGTGACTAAGCTGAATGAGAAATGACGCTACAAACCTTCAAATACTCTCGATGCAGATATGGGAGGGAGGAAAGTGACTGAGCTGAATGGGAAATGACGCTACAAACCTTCAAATACTCTAGATGCAGATATGGGAGGGAGGAAAGTGACTAAGCTGAATGGGAAATGACACTACAAACCTTCAAATACTCTAGATGCAGATATGGGAGGGAGGAAAGTGACTAAGCTGAATGGGAAATGACGCTACAAACCCTCAAATACTCTAGATGCAGATATGGGAGGGAGGAAAGTGACTGAGCTGAATGGGAAATGACGCTACAAACCTTCAAATACTCTAGATGCAGATATGGGAGGGAGGAAAGTGACTGAGCTGAATGGGAAATGACGCTACAAACCCTCAAATACTCTAGATGCAGATATGGAAGGGAGGAAAGTGAGTGAGCTGAATGGGAAATGACGCTACAAACCTTCAAATACTCTAGATGCAGATATGGGAGGGAGGAAAGTGACTAAGCTGAATGGGAAATGACACTACAAACCTTCAAATACTCTAGATGCAGATATGGGAGGGAGGAAAGTGACTAAGCTGAATGGGAAATGACGCTACAAACCTTCAAATACTCTAGATGCAGATATGGGAGGGAGGAAAGTGACTAAGCTGAATGGGAAATGACGCTACAAACCTTCAAATACTCTAGATGCAGATATGGGAGGGAGGAAAGTGACTAAGCTGAATGGGAAATGACACTACAAACCTTCAAATACTCTAGATGCAGATATGGGAGGGAGGAAAGTGACTAAGCTGAATGGGAAATGACGCTACAAACCTTCAAATACTCTAGATGCAGATATGGGAGGGAGGAAAGTGACTAAGCTGAATGACACCACAAACTTTTAAATAGTATGCACTTTGCCCGCTATTCGGGCACAAATCATCAAAATTATCAATTTTAACTTTTCTCCCATAGCTCTTTCCATCTTTTGCATGTCGGCGCCCTATGTCACCCCAACCCCTCTGTCACCCCCTATGTCATCCCCACCCCCCTGTCACCCCACCCCCTATGTAGATACACAATTGAGAACATCCATACCGGGATCGCCGATGGGCCCAATTTCACAAATAGCAGGATGGTGGGTGTAACAACATTCGTTGGTCCATTTGCCGTTCTGCGCACTTACAGACACACAATCGGGTCCTTGTCCTTTGCCACTTGCTCGTTCTGGCTTCTTGTTCTTAAAGTAAGTGAAGGAAAGCCTGGACAACAAAAATAATACAATGATTACAGAACTCTCTGTAAAAGAAGTTTTTTTTTTTTAAACTACCCTGTATGAAGAACAAAAACTAAATAAATAAGTAAATAAATCGATGAACATTTTGTTTAATGAATGCATAAAAAAGTTGTCTGAATAGCTGAATAAATTTGAATTAGAATACATTTTTTTTTTTTAAATACCTCTCTACAGTATTTTGAATGAAATTAGTCATCTAATTGGTCAAAATTGGAGTCATGATTTTAGTCAGGCTCACAAAGAAACGAACCATGCCCGTTGCCCTTGCGAAAGGGGATAGTCAATTAAAAATATGCCCGTTGCCCCGGGTATAGTTAAATTTGCTGAGATCCCCATTGGTTTACGTGAAAAAAGTTTCTTTATGCGAGCGCGGATACCATACAGTACGTGTGTACGATTCCCAAATGATCTTAAAATTCAGGCAACTTTCCATCGAAGATTAACATACAGTGTCTCAGATTATTTGTGATGTTTGAACCAATCTTTACTTAAGAAGAGGATAATAAGGCAAGTATATTTTGTAGACTATATTGTGAATTCGGTATAAAAAAGTTAAATAGACTACTGACTCTCGGGGCGTTACATCCTGCTAAGAACCCTTGGCGCACCGAGGGTGATTGGGGTGGACATTGGGGTGGTGGACATTAATGCACCAAATGTGGTTCTCAAATGAAGTGCCTGAAAATGCGCCTAATGTGGTTCTAAAATTGCAAATGCTTCCTACTCAGGGAGGCGGTTCTGAACGTATCATTTTAAAGAGTAACTAATATAATAATAATAATAATATTTTAAAGTCCACTCCAAATTGTAATTGAATTAAAGCGAAAATGAAAATTCTTTTTGCCAAATTGATCGTGAGCCCGGCAGCCACTGAGCAGCGCCAGATCGACGTTGCTCTATCCCCTATTGTTGAACGCCAAACAAGGTAGCAGCAACTCCCATCTTTTAACGTCTTTTGGTGTGACGCGGCCGGGGTTCGAACCCACGACGTCCCGGTTGTGAGGCGGACGCTCTACTGACTGAGCCAACACCCCGTCTAATGATACCTTATTCATACCTCTGCGGTCCAAGATGACAATACATTTTTTCTTCTTCAAACATTATTTCACCAAGTTATGTCCGTCCAGTAAGAATTGCTGATTTATTTATATTAACTTTTGTCCATTTTCAATAGAAAAGGTGTCAATGTCAACTCAGACTGAAGATTGGTAATGATATTCCGGTCAATCGAATCACAACATTTGATTTCGACGATATGTCTGGGGACAAAGCCACTGGCTATGACCTCATTTCTTGTCGCCTTCTAAAAATGACGAAATAGGTGATTGCAGAATCGTTGACCGATATCACAAACAAACCTTTGACCACGAGACGTGTACCCAAATGGCTGGAAAGCAGCTCGAGTAATTCTAATTTTTAAAAGCTGGTGATATGTCTGATCAAAGCAATTACCGCCCAATTTATATTTTGTCTGTTGTTAGCAAAATCATAGAGAGGGCTGTACATCACCAACTTTATGAGTTCATTAACGATAATCTTGAATTAATCAATCTGGGTTTCGAGCGAAGTATTCTACAACAGCACTCAGGAAGTTATTTATCTTGGAACATTGAAAACATAAAGATCTCTGATGTCGCTTTTATCGACCTTCGTAAGGCATTTGACACCGTTGATCACAATCTTGTATGAACAAAATTAACTACTATTGGATGTTCTCATGAATGTGTGAAATGGTTTAGATCCTATTTAACACGCCATAAACAGACTGTTCATTTTAATAGTGCTAAATCTAATCAATTAACAGTATTGATGGGCGTATACCACGGGGATCTATATTGGGTCCTTTATTATTTTTCAATCTATGTGAATACTTTACCAAGTTTTATATATGGTGGTAATGGGGATATGTATGCAGACGATTCCACTTTAACCGTAAATGGAAGCAATGTAGCTTTGCACTGCAAGCATTAATGGTTTGGGCTAATCAACTAAACACAAACAAAACATGGTCATGGTGATAGCTCCGCGGGCAAATTTAAACAAAATAACAACCTTCAACGTTTCTATAAATCGAAAGGTACTGATAAGAGTTAACGTCGTCAACTTTCTTGGTACAATAATTGGTGAAGAATTGAATTGGCCCAAACACGTTGACAAAGTAACAAAAGTAATGCACAGAAACACCATCCTTTTAAAACGAGCTATTAAGGACTGTTTACCAATAACTTCTTTAAAGGTGTTGTATAATGCACTCGTATCGCCTAACTTTGCTTATTGTTCCTATGTGTTGTCAAATAGGTATCGGGAACAAACGGATAAACTCAAGAAAGTTCAAAATCGATCTGCTATGATAATTTCAAACAGTTACGAGACTCCATCAAGTGAATTGATTAGCAATCTAAAATGAATGCCAATTGAGAAACGTTTTTAATTTCAGCGTGTAAATATGATGTACATGCAAACATAAGTTGGCGCCATCCTATTTACAAGAAAGGTTTATTAAAGTAAGTGACATTCATCGGTATAATACGGGGCACGCAGTTGAAGGTTTTCTTTCTGTGCCAAAGTAGACAACAGAATGTTTTTTAAACATAGCCCCCTCGTTTCTTCAATTATATCATGGAATCAGTTGGACAGATCGTTGAAAATGACAAGCCTATAAATACATGTCTAAACAGTCTTGCAATATCGATTCCCATTAAGATAAAATGACAAAAGGAATTTTGTTTAGTGTCTTAACACAAGTTTTACTTTGATTCCTTTTTTTTTTTTTAGCTGTCTAGCACATTTCTCTTGTAAAAATCAAACGATTGGTTAATGATGCGCTTGCAGAACAACATGATAATATTTGGTTTTCATATACATCCTCATTACTAGGAAAATGTCACTTGATGCTTTTTATCAAAATTAAAAAAAGTTAATTGAGATGCTAGCTGTATCTCTTTTTAATGGAAATCCTCTGTCATTATATTTGGTAGGTATAAACATGTGTTCTTTCTGGCATTTCCTAAATATATGAGGGTGGTCAACCTCAATCTCATTATGCGTATGTAATGGTGCAACAGAGACCTTATATATCGTGAGAAAAGAAGTTGGTGGGCTAAAGATAATTTAAGGTTATCCTGTTGACTTATACATAACAATTAGTTGGTGGGCTAAAGATAATTTAAGGTTATCCTGTTGACTTATACAAGACAATTAGTTGGTGGGCTAAAGATAATTTAAGGTTATCCTGTTGACTTATATATAACAATTAGTTGGTGGGCTAAAGATAATTTAAGGTTATCCTGTTGACTTATACAAGACAATTAGTTGGTGGGCTAAAGATAATTTAAGGTTATCCTGTTGACTTATACATAACAATTAGTTGGTGGGCTAAAGATAATTTAAGGTTATCCTGTAGACTTATACAAGACAAGAAGTTGGTGGGCTAAAGATAATTTAAGGTTATCCTGTTGACTTATACAAGACAAGAAGTTGGTGGGCTAAAGATAATTTAAGGTTATCCTGTTGACTTATACAAGACAAGAAGTTGGTGGGCTAAAGATAATTTAAGGTTATCCTGTTGACTTATACAAGACAAGAAGTTAGTGGGCTACAAGACAAGAAGTTGGTGGGCTAAACATAATTTAAGGTTATAACAGGAGTGAAAGCTTAGATACACATGATTCGCTTAAGCATGAATCTGAATTCAACATTTAAAATGATTTAAGAACAAAGTAACACGTGTATAATATTGCTTGACCCATTACAATCAGTGCATCATCCTGCACAAGGGCAATTAGACGGCACTGTTTAAAAACCAGGTTGCTCAGTCACCCGTTGCGAAAAATTATGAATAGGGTAACGTTAGACAGAATACAAGTTACACTGTACATGTTTTACAAACCTGTTTAACTCAAAGTCAGTAAAGACATTGCTGACAACAAGAGATTGGGGTCCAATCCACACGTCGTTTTCGAGGTTCTCTGAGTGATATCTTTGTAGAACTTCGGCTTTGTCTTCGGAGCGAGGTATGGCCAGTTGTCCCTTCTTGGCCTTGCATTTCTAGAAGGTAATGTTTGAATCTGATATTATTACCAAGAACTATATGTGGATAATAGGGTTAAGCTTATAAAGCGTTTGGGGAGCTGCGAATTATATGTTTACTAGAAGAATGCTGAGGATGCCGTTGACAGATGGAATGAGTAATGAGCAGAAGTGAGAGATGATATGTAAGAGATGGATTCAGCAGATGAGATTCATGGGATATCCGATACGAAAAGGAGGTTTGGGGAATGCTAAATTTCTATCACAAATTTTGCTCTGAGCCAATCAAATGCCACGATTTCAGTAGCTACTAAATAAGAGTTATTGATGACAAGTTTTATTAAACAGGGCCCTCACATCGACATCAAGGATGGGGAAGAGGCGGGTAGTGGAAGGAGTGGAAGTATAGTCAGCAAAGATGGGGGCAATTAGGATCGAGAGAGGATAGGAATGAAAGGCCAGGGAATGAAGCTGTTGGCAATGCAAGAAACAAGGAGTTATAACGCAAATAGGTAAAGAGAGATATATCTATATATATAGAGAGAGAGGTAGACCAATAACTTACAGCGCTCATGTATACAACAATTTCAACTCACTAACGGAATTTCTTGCATTTCTAGCTTATGTATGAAATAAATTTGTTCAAAAAGAAAGACATTATCAACAAATAAACAATGAAATAACAACATAAAAAACAAACAAAAATAAAATAACTTTTTATCAACAACAACAAAATAAATTAACTTTTTATTAACAATAACAATCAATCAGAGTATCTTAGTATGACGGAATCACCTCACACACTGAATTGCTTACGCTATTACTATGTTTAATATACAGACAACTAAAAATAAGAGAGCGTTTTTGTATGAATCAATAAAGGTTATTGACTAGATTTCATGTCGAGAAAAGAGCTATGTTTAAACAAGTTCAGATTGTTTCGAATTTACGATTACTCAATCATAGGCTCATTCACATACCACTGAACATTCAACAACCTTTGTGCACGGTAAATTCGATACAAGAATTAGTTGAGCCTCGTACAGACATGACGCGGCAAAAACCACGGCGGTTTTGTATGATTACGTAACGTGTAATACGTTTCACATTTAGTTTCTGTATCTTATATCACATCAGAGCTCAAGTGAATACGCGCGGGACCTTTGTTGTGCGCAATTGCTATACATGTACAGAAACCGCGTCATTTTGTAACAAGCCTTTAAGCTGCCCACTACTCTTCCTTTAAGCCCCTTCCACACCGGGCCATGCGTAGAGTTGCGAAGTGTTGCGTACCGACTACGCCGAGCGTACGCTGCCCTACGTGGCCTACGTAACTATACGCGGCTGGACGCAAAGGGGAACGCGAGATGGACGCACACAATTAAACATGTAAGCAAGAACCTCAGTAAGCGACTTCGTTGAAATAAAACATTGCACGGGACAGTTTGCATCATTCGGGTCGTTATTTGATGCTATTGATATCCATGGCCCTGTCCTATAACAGAGATGCGATTGATTACAAGTGACTTTCAATTCATATCGATCGCAAATCTTTAGTACACACGGTTGCGATTGACATCAATTAATTGTAATGTATCGCTAATTCTCTTTCGAAGCAGGACCCAGAGCATTCAATTAATATATGCATGTTTATTCAAATTCATATAACAATTTCTTCGTGTACGGAGCATCATTATTTCTTCTATTTTTGTGTATTTTCTTGAACTCCGAGCGGAAATCTAGCCTTTCTTAAAGTGCATGTTCATAATACATATATTTATATAACACCAAAGACAAGGAAGAAGAAAAGTTTTATCATACAGTTTTCATGTTCCCCTTTCCCGCGTGGTCTGTAAACGAAATATTAAACCAAGCTTCCCCTTTCCCGCATCGTGTGTAAACGAAACATTAAACCAAGCCTCCCCTTTCCCGCATCGTGTGTAAACGAAACATTAAACCAAGCCTCCCCTTTCCCGCATCGTGTGTAAACGAAACATTAAACCAAGCTTCCCCTTTCCCGCACGTGTGTAAACGAAACATTAAACCAAGCCTCCCCTTTCCCGCGTTGTGTGTAAACGAACCATCTAACCAAGCCTCCCCTTTCCCGCGTGGTGTGTAAATGAACCATTAAACCAAGCCTCCCCTTTCCCGCATCGTGTGTAAACGAAACATTAAACCAAGCCTCCCCTTTCCCGCATCGTGTGTAAACGAAACATTAAACCAAGCTTCCCCTTTCCCGCACGTGTGTAAACGAAACATTAAACCAAGCCTCCCCTTTCCCGCATCGTGTGTAAACGAAACATTAAACCAAGCCTCCCCTTTCCCGCACGTGTGTAAACGAAACATTAAACCAAGCCTCCCCTTTCCCGCATCGTGTGTAAACGAAACATTTTTTTTTTTGGATTTTATTTCATTTCTGCATTTTTTCCATATAAAATATAACTGAATAACAAAGAACATATAAATGTAAGGTATAATACAACATAAATAAACAATAATTTCTTCATGTCAAAATGTTTTTTTTACATAATATATGTACACATAATAACGAAACTTAATATTTCCATAACATATAATCATAAATTTAAAGTATTAACCGAACTATTCTGTTGGAAAAGTGCAGGAGACCGCAATCTTAAGCAAAGCTTGACAAGGATGGCGGCCTAAAAAAAAATAAAAAAAAATATATTAAGGTAAACCTTAAAATGAAAAAGTGTTTAAACGATCTTTGTGTATGAGTTGGTGAGGGTGTTGTGCAAATGTATATGTATGTATATGTGTATATATATATATATATATATATATATATATATATATGTATTGTGTGTGTGTGTGTGTTTGCGTGTGTGTGCGTGTGCGTGTGTGTGCGTGTGTGTGTGTGTTTTTTTTTTTTAATTAGATTACGGTTATATAACAATACAACGTATTTCTCATCGACTTATGCAAGAAGAAATGTTCATTGGTTTATTCTGCCATTGGTCTAGTTAAATTGACAGGGAAAGGGGGAGGCTCTTGCTCTCGGATGTTTACGTACACCGAAGAGCAGATTTGGGTTGTTTTGTGTGGGGGTGTTGTGTGTGTAGTGAATATGCTTGTGTGTATGAATGCGTTGGGTTGTGTGGTACGGGGTGGATTCTGCTTGCATTTTTTTATATAATTCGACGATAAGTATGCATGTTTGTTTGGCTGCAGATAGTTTTTTCTATACATTTGCTCACGGTGGAAATAGATTGTGTGGAAGTTTCTTTGGAGTTTATCGATGTAAGGTTTTGGATACAATTACACATAAAATAACATGGCAGTGAAATTATCTTTCATGACATTAAATGTTAGAGGAATAAGAGATAGGTTAAAAAGAGTGAATATTTTTGAATGGTGCAAAACTAAAAAGAATAGTATAAATTTCTTACAAGAAACATATAGTACAGTAGAGATAGAAGAGCGGTGGAAACAAGATTGGGGAGGGCCAATGTTTTTTAGTCATGGGTCAAACCATAGTAGAGGGGTTCTTATTTTATTTTCTAATCATTTAGATTTTGAAGAAAACAAAATTAAAGTAGATGAAGAGGGGAGATACATTATTTTTAAAGGTGAAATACAAAGGGTTAAAATGCTATTGGTTAATGTTTATTTTCCAACGAGAGATAAAGAAACTTTACAAATTGAATTTTTGAAGAAGTTAGATGAAAGTATTTTTGATCAGTGTGATCGGGACTATTTAGTTTTATTAGGAGGTGATTTCAATAGTATATTGGATGGAAAATTAGATTATGTGGGGTCAAAAACACCGGTGAAATCTCGGGTTATTGATTTGATTAAGGAATTTTTAAATAAATACGATTTAGAAGATATATGGAGGAAAAAAAATCCGAATGTAAAGCAATTTACTTTTCGACAAAATTGGCCGGTGGTGCAAAGCCGTTTAGATTATTGGTTTATACCTTGTAGTGTTGAAAAATTGGTGGGTACGTGTGAGATTTTGACATCTATTACGCCAGATCATTCTGGCGTTAGGCTAGAATTTAATGATCTTGTTGATAAGTTTGTTTTTGGGAAATCATATTGGAAATTTAACAGTAGTTTATGTATGGATAAAGATTTTGTTGAAGAGATGAATAAGGAAATACAGGAATTAAAAGCTGAATGGTCATTACAGATTTTGAATAAATTAGTATTTTGGGATTTTTTAAAGATGAAAATTAGAGAATTTATTATAACATACTCGCGGAAAAAGGCAAAAGCAAGGAGGGTTGAAATAGAACTGTTAGAGAAACAAATCAAGGATTTAGAAGGCGAACTGGTAGTGGGACCCACTAAATATATTGTTGATTGTATTGAGGAGAAAAGGGATAAACTAAATAAATTGTATGATTTTTCTCGACAGGGCATTAAAATAAGATCAAGAGCACCTTGGTTTGAAGATGGAGAAAACAACACGCAATATTTTGAACAGTTGTTAAAATCGAATAAAAGGAAAAGTGTAATTAGGGAGGTGTACAAAGAAAATGGGGAAACTACTAGAGATAAGGAGGAAATTTTAAAGGAAATTAAACTATTTTATAAAGATTTATATTCTTTAAGGGCTGATATAAATCAAAACGACCCTTTCTTTTTTAATGATATTTCAAAGTTAAATGAAGACAATAGGGATATCTGTGAAGGTAAATTAACTAAAGATGAATGCTTGAAAGTTTTAAAAGAAATGAAATTGAATAAAACCCCGGGAAATGATGGGTTAACAGTTGAATTTTATTATACTTTTTGGCCAGCTTTGGGTGATTTGTTAGTAGAAGTATTGAATGAAACATACGAAAGGGGGGAATTAACGGCATCTCAAAAACAAGGGGTAATTACCTTAATTGAGAAGGAAGCGAAAGATACTCTCCATATAAAAAATTATCGACCCATCACGCTTTTGAATGTAGATTATAAAATTGTATCTAAAGTTCTAGCAAAAAGAATGAAAGAGGTTTTAAATGAAATAATTCATCATGATCAAGTTGGATATATAAAAGATAGAAATATTGGGGAAGCTGTACGATTGATAGATGACATGTTATTTTATTCTATGCATTATGGGGAACAAGGGAAAGGGTTTTTGTGTGCAGTGGATTTTGAGAAAGCTTTCGACTCTGTATCTCATAGATATTTATTTCAAATATTGAAATTGTTCGGTTTTGGAGATTCATTTTGCTCTTGGGTAAAATTATTGTATAAGGGGATAAGTAGTTGTGTTATGAACGGTGGTCACTCCACGGGGTATTTTGAAATAGAAAGGGGAGTAAGGCAAGGGGATCCATTATCGCCATATTTGTTTTTGGTTGCCATCGAAATTTTGGCGCATGCAGTAAGGAGGGACAACGGTATTAAAGGGATTACATTTGGAAAATCTGAAATTAGGCAAGTGTTATATGCAGATGATATGACAATATTTTTGAAGGATATTGATTCGGTTAGAAGGTTGCAATATATTTTTGAATCATTTGAAAAAATTAGTGGTCTTAAAGTGAATAAAACAAAGACACATTTTATGTGGATGGGTGAGGATGAGAACAAACCTGATGGGCCTTTATTTGGAAATTTGGTTAAGGAAATACATATTTTAGGGGTTAGTTATTCATTAGATCGAAGATTAAAAGATGATTTGAATTATAAAGAAATTCTAAGTAAAATAAAAAAATTGCTTGTATGGTGGAAACAAAGAGATTTAACTATTATGGGTAAAATACATTTGCTAAAAACTTATGCGCTTTCAAAATTAAATTATATTTCATCTCTCGTTATTGTCCCTCATTGGGTATATAAAGAAGTTACAAAAATTTCATTTGAATTCATATGGAGGGGGAAAGATAGAATTAAACGGGCAATTATGTATCAGGATTATGACTTTGGAGGATTAAGAATGATTAATTTTGAAATGTCCGTTAAAATACAGCGCATAATGTGGATAAAACGTCTTTTATATGGAGAGAAAAGTTTGGGATGGAAATTGTTTTTTGATCATTGCTTACAGTTTGTGGGTGGTAGATTTATTTTTGTATGTGATTATGATTTAAACAAGATTAAACTCGTTTTAGATATTCCACCATACTATATGGAAATGTTGCAAGCATGGCAAGAGACAAGTAATTTAAGATATTTGGAGGGTTATATTAATCCAATTATTTTTAATAATCAGAATATATGTATAAATGGAAAAAGTATATTTGATAGATACTTGTTTGAAAGAGGGATTGTTCAACTGAATCATTTGGTTGAGAAAGGTCATGTTAAGCCTGTTAAATATTTTATGAACCTCGGTATGAAAGGTAATAATTTGCTTATGATTATTGATATTTATGATGCGATACCCAGGTTATGGAAGGATGATTCAGGGTTAATAGAATTCCTCGAGGTTGATTTGATAAGCTTTAATACTTATTTCCATATTTCTAGTAAAAAAATACAGTTTGTGGATGTGGGTTCAAGAACAATCTATGATTATTTCATCAAAGCACTGCAACGAACGTATGATTTGCAGGTAAGGGATGGGCAAAATGATTATGATTTTATAGATAAAGAATTAAAAGAAATATTTGTTAGACCAAGAATTACTATACTCATTAGAAAACAACGTGAATTTCAATTTAAATTATTGCATGGAGCCATATACACTAATGAGCATCTTCATAGATTTGGTTTTGTTGGTGATAATTTATGTTCGTTTTGTAAGCAGGAAACAGAAACATACAAACATTTATTTTTATCTTGTGGGAGCGTTCAAAGGTTATGGCAGGCTTTAATACAACTTTTTGAGTTAGATGAAATTAAAGATTTAGAATGGCGAGATATATTTGTTGGGTTGGTAGGTAGTTCATATAGAATAAAAATGTGTAATACTATCATTTTCATGGTGAAGTATGTTACATTTATGTCAAGATCGGGGGGGGGCGAGTACTCACTTTAGAAAAGATGAAAAAAAGCATTTTTAAGTATAGGGATGAGGAAAAGAAAATAGCAATTAAAATGGGAAAGCTAGGATCACATTTCTTAAAGTGGGAGCAGCTTAAGATTAATTAAGATTTGCTTTCTTCTCCACCGTGAGCTTGTTAAAAGCGTAACTCGATTTTGCGGCCTGGATAACTTATTTAGTATATTTTTCTTAAGTTGAGAATGTTGGCAGACATCCACTGAGTGAGTACTGTGTGTGTGTGTGGGGGGGGGGGTGGGTGGGTGGGTGGGTGGGTGAGTATGTGTGTGAGTGGGTGAGTATGTTTGTGTGATAGAGGGTGAGTATGTCTGTGTGATGGAGGGGGCAGGGAGGGGGCAGGATTGTTTCAGTAAAATTATCTCCAGATTTGTTTTTTTTGTAATATATAAGTAAATAACATTTGCAATTGACATATTATGTTTAGGTACTTATACGTTTACTTTGTTGCTAAGTTATATTATACTTCAAATAAGTTTGTGTTTAATTATGTTTATGTAAAAGCATCAATATTGAACACGTTTATTTTATTCAATTGTATGTCATGGTTTGTATTACACATCTGGAGAAATAAAACAAAATTGTTAAAAAAAAAAAAAAAAAGTGTACGCGAGCGTGCGTGGTTGTATGTGTTTGTAACGAATATATGAAAGTGCACGTAGCTCTGTGTGGTATAGAGGAGTGGAAACCATTAAACCAAGCCTCCCCTTACCCGCATCGTGTGTAAACGAAACATTAAACCAAGCCTCCCCTTTCCCGCGTTGGTGTAAACGACTTACCCGTGCCTGTACTTCCCATATGTCGGCCTTGCTTATTATGAGGAAGCAATATTTCCCTTCAAAAAGTTCAAAGCCTCTTGGACATCTGAGGGTAGTTCCTTGGGTTGAACTTTTTTCCGCTATAGGGATGCGCAATAGAAAATAAAATAAAAAGAATATGACTCGTCAATTCTCTCCCCATATTTATAATATCACCAAAGTCAACGAAGGTCCGCGTATTACAACAGTTAGACTTTCTGTAGATAAGTACAAATATTTGGTTTTAAAGGTAGTTTAAGTCCAACTCCTGCGCTTCCTATTACACTGTAGCTAAGGAGCAACTATGAAATATTAGGCTGAATTCTCAGGGATCTGCCCGAATACAGGAATATAAATTGTGTACCATGAAAACACAGAGTAACACAACGAAAGACGGAAAACAAAAACGATAAGAACGCAGAGTAGCATAGCGAAAGACAGAAAGTGAAAAATGGTAAAAGTATATTAACAAAGAGTAACATAACGAATGTTAGAAAGGGAAAATGATAGGACGGTATATATAAGGAATATATCAGGGAAGGAAAAAAAGAGAGGATATCAACACAAAGTAACAGAACGAAAGACAGAAAGTAAAAATGATATCAACACAGGGTGGCTTAGCGAAAGACAGAAAGTGAACAAGATAAAAGGATATCTACACAGAGCAACATAGCGAAAGACAGAACGCAAAAATGATAAAAGGATACCAACACAGAGTAACACAATAAAGAAGTAGAAAGAGACAATGATAGCACGTTATATATAAAGAATATATCAGGGAAGGAAAAAAAAAGAGGATATCAACACAGAGTAACACAACGAAAGACAGAAAGCAAAAACGATAACAAAACAGAGTAACATAGCAAAAGACAGAAAGTGAACAAGATAAAAGGATATCAACACAGAGTAGCATAGCGAAAGACAGAAAGCGAAAGTGATAAAAGGATAGCAATACAGAACAACTTAACGAAATACAGGAAGAATAATGATAAAAGGGTAACGAAACAGAATAACATAAGGAAAGGTAGAAATCCAAACTTTTGAATTGATAAATACACAGAGTAACATAAAGAAAGGTGGAATTACAAAATAATAACAAGATACCCACAGAGAACAACATATGTGAATGGGACCTTGGCTTTTAAAGCTTATCTGACATAATTTATAGGAGGGATTAGACCGCCCTGCAAGGTCACTGGACAGATGGTTATCTCATCAACTCAGCTCTCAGTTAACATAAGAAAAAGAGGATCATGGGGGACTAATGGTCACCGATTAGGCATTGGTTGTCATATAGAGGACGCAAGTAGCTACAAGTAGTGCAGTGGGCCTTTAACACAATACATACCTTCGCAAGTGGGTGGATCTTTAGACCACTTTCCAGCGCTTCCTGTTTTGTCTTCAACACACACGACCGCCAGATCATCATTAGAGGCGGTGTATCCGGGTTTGCAGGTATAGGGAAAAGTACTGTAAAGGTTCCATGTACGTCCACCAGGCACTTCTAGTGTATTAGTTCCTTCTCTAGGATTATCACAAGTGATCACTGTATTGGGTAAAGAATAATGTGAAGGACTCATGTAGTTCAGCAGTTCAATGAAGATACACAATATAAATTAAAATTAAAAGAATATGATATGCCTCATCAATTCTTTCCTCAAATTTATCATCTCACCAAACTGAACGAATGCCCGCGTATTTCAACAGTTAGACTATCTGAGGATAAGTACAAACATGTGGCTGTTAAAGGTAGTTTAAGTCCAATTCCTGCGCTTCCTATTACACTGTAGCTGAGGAACAACTATGAATTATTAGGCTGGAATCTCAGGGATCTGCCTAAACACATGAATAATTGTGCAGCGTGAAGACGGGTTGAAATTATGCTACATTTGCAGGTCCTTCCACGCAAAGGAATGACTCTACAAAAGAGGATTGAGACAACGTTCATTTTATTTCTCTACGTCACCAAAGGATTCATTTGTGAACCATGACGATATAGCCGAAAAACTAAATTTCAATTCGAAATGGATACAAATGGGGAAAAATAGAATCACTGTCTTTCCCGTTGGACGGACCTCCCGAATAGCATAGAGTAACATAGCGAAAGACAGAAAGCGAAAGTGATAAAAGGATAACAATACAGAACAACTTAACGAAATACAGGAAGAATAATGATAAAAGGGTAACGAAACAGAATAACATAAGGAAAGGTAGAAATCCAAACTTTTGAATTGATAAATACACAGAATAACATAAAGAAAGGTGTGGTATGTGGGCAGAAGGTGGAGAGAGGATGATTGGGTTCAGATACACTTACCAGTGCAGGACTTTCCATTGCCTACAAATCCGTCATTGCATTCACACTCATAACCTCCTTCCGTGTTGTCACATTGTGCGTTAGGATCGCAGGAGTCCTTTCCGGACGTGCACTCATCGATGTCTGAAAATAATAATGATAATAATATTACTACGTCTACTACTAATACTCAGACGCGCTGGAGGCAATTTAAGAATTGGAAGGGGGGGGGGGAGATGGGCAAACATTCCAGAGGCTCACCCTTCAGGAGGATTGGTGTAATGAGCATAAACGTTTAGGGGGGAAGAAAAAGATGCATCACCATCACTTCTACATGTAACATGCAGGTCGAGCGGAACGTTTTTCAAAGCGGAGTATTAGGGACTTTTAGATTTGTACGTTGACAGCTTTGACTGCAACGTGTGACGTCATTTTAAGGCACTGCGCATGCTTCATGTCGTCTCAGTCGGCGATCGAGAATGCGTCAACCTTGATTTTCCTAAATCTAGTACCGGTACTAGTATATGCCGCGTGCGCATAAAATATACAGTTCCACAAAGGAACATCCCTTCCCTGCTATTATGTAAAGAAGTGTAGAACAGGTGTCACATGCATATTCACCTGTTTACAAATAGCAGTGGAGGGATGTTTTACCACAGCAATAGGCCATTTTCGCAATGTAACCAAATTTAATGCATAAGTCTTTGTGTAGTGCCTCAATACAAATTATTTCATTCACCTGATAAGAATAATAGTATTTCAATAGATAGAATCCGAACTGCATACATAAGTTGTTGCCAGGTTGGACAAACATGATGGCTTGGCCTACCTAGCAACACTTAATATATGCAGTTGCATTCTGACTATTGAAATACTATTATTCCTAACAGGTGAATGAAATCATTTGTATCGAGGCACTTCGCAAACACTTATGCATTAAATTTGGTTACATTACGAAAATGGCCTATTTGTTGAGGGTAGAATGAGGAACTGTATATTTTGTCCTCTTTCTTTGTCATCTGCATGTATGTATATCGTCGAGTGCAATCTAAAAGATTTCTAATTGTAGTCAACATGAGCAGTTGAGTACGTTGACACGCATGATCAGTCGGCGTTCGTCGTGTTCTCGTCCACTCAATCTAAAAGTCCCTATTAATGATAAAGGTAGAGCGTAGCGAGTGGAGCGTAGCGATTTGGAGCGGGGTCCATGGAATTTGCACTACATGGCGGGGGTCAAGGGAAGGAGCCCACTAAAGCTCAGGGGTAGGCATTACATTATGGTCCGATAAGCATATTTAGATACCTTATTCGTGACATTTAAAGGTCACTAATTGTGGGAGGGGGGTCAAGGGGGCTGAGACCCCGGAAGCTCAGTGGTTTTAGGCATTTAATTACGGTCAGATAAGCACCCAGGGGCCCGCCTATATAGGCCTTGCGAGAGTGCAAAATCGACTTGCGAAACTCGCTTGCATTCTTACAACAAACTTGCTGCAAGCTTGTAGGCAAAGATCTGCTAACTCTCAGGCAGAGAGAATATGACCTGCGAGCTTGCAGGGTGCAATCTAAAGCCCTTCCCCAGCACGAAGGCGCAATTTTTTATTTGAAGAATTCGATGAGAGGTCATATTCTATTATCAAATGCACTGTGCCAAACGTGACATGACTATAGTTATGAATATGTATGTGAATTTGTAGGGAGTGTGTCCGTGTGCGCGTGTGCGTGTGTGCGTGTGTGTGCGTGTGTGTGTGTGTGCATGTGCATGTGTGCGTGTTTGTTAGAGAGAGAGTGAAGGGGGCGGGAGAGTAATGATAAAATTGGAGGGGTGTGAGAGATAAAGAGAAAGGGAGAGGGTAAGAGAGATATGGAGAAAGAGAGCGTTGGAAGATATGACAAAGCCTCTGTAAGCTTCCTTCGTCCACTAGGCACTTTTTGTGTATTAGTACCTTCTCTAGGATTATCACAAGTGATCGCTGTATTGGGTAAAGAATAATGTGGAGGGCTCATGTAGTTCAGCAGTTCAATGAAGATACACAATAGAAAATGAAATTAAACGAATATGCCTCATCAATTCTTTCCTCAAATTTATCATCTCACCAAACTGAACGAATGCCCGCGTATTTCAACAGTTAGACTATCTGAGGATAAGTACACAACATGTGGCTGTTAAAGGTAGTTTAAGTCCAATTCCTGCGCTTCCTATTACACTGTAGCTGAGGAACAACTATGAATTATTAGGCTGGAATCTCAGGGATCTGCCTAAACACATGAATAATTGTGCAGCGTGAAGACGGGTTGAAATTATGCTACATTTGCAGGTCCTTCCACGCAAAGGAATGACTCTACAAAAGAGGATTGAGACAACGTTCATTTTATTTCTCTACGTCACCAAAGGATTCATTTGTGAACCATGACGATATAGCCGAAAAACAAAATTTCAATTCGAATTGGATACAAATGGGGAAAAATAGAATCACTGTCTTTCCCGTTGGACGGACCTCCCGAATAGCATAGAGTAACTACCGAAAGACAGAAAGTGAAAAATTATGAAAGTATATCAACACAGAGTAACATAACTAAAGTTAGAAAGGGAAAATGATAGCATGTTATATATAAAGAATATATCAGGGAAGGAAAAAAAGAGAGGATATCAACATAGAGTAACACAACGAAAGACAGAAAGCAAAAACGATAAGAACACAGAGTAACACAGCGAAAGACAGAAAGCGAAAGTGATAAAAGGATAACAATACAGAACAACTTAACGAAATACAGGAAGAATAATGATAAAAGGGTAACGAAATAGAATAACATAAGGAAAGGTAGAAATCCAAACTTTTGAATTGATAAATACACAGAATAACATAAAGAAAGGTGTGGTATGTGGGCAGAAGGTGGAGAGAGGATGATTGGGTTCAGATACACTTACCATTGCAGGACTTTCCATTGCCTACGAATCCGTCATTGCATTCACACTCATAACCTCCTTCCGTGTTGTCACATTGTGCGTTAGGATCGCAGGAGTCCTTTCCGGACGTGCACTCATCGATGTCTGAAAATAATAATGATAATAATATTACTACGTCTACTACTAATACTCAGACGCGCTGGAGGCAGTTTAAGAATTGGGGGGGGGGGGGGAGGTGGGGGGAAATGGGCAAACATTCCAGAGGCTCACTCTTCAGGAGGATTGGCGTAATGAGCATAAACGTTTAGGGGGAAAAGAAAAGTATGCATCACCATCACTCCTACATGTTTGTTTGTTTGTTTTTATTTCTGCATTTTCGAAATAGAACATAATCATATACCTAAAGTAACAAATATTTCTTCATTTTACATAATTATACATATTTAAGTACATTAAATAAGATGCAAGCAAACACAAAAAGAATTTCAATGAAAAAAGATAAATTACAGAAAACGCAGGAGACCGCCATCATGAGCGGTAAGCTTGAAATCGATGGCGGCCTCGAAAGAATAGCGGCAAACTCTTAAATTATATAATTGTACACGCGAAATTGATCATGTGGGTGCATGTAACATGCAGGTCGAGCGGAACGTTTTTCAAAGCGGAGTATTCATGATAAAGGTAGAGCGTACGTAGCGAGTGGAGCGTAATTTGGGGCGGGGTCCATGGAATTTGCACTGGCGGGGGTCAAGGGAAGGAGTCCATGGAAGCTCAATTAAGGGTAGGCATTAAATTATGGTCCGATAAGCATATTTAGATACCTTATTCGTGACATTTAAAGGTCACTAATTGTGGGGGGGGGGGGGGGGTCAAGGGGGCTGAGTCCCCGGAAGCTCAGTGGTTTTAAGGCATTTAATTACGGTCAGATAAGCACCCATGCAGGGGGCCCGCCTTATAGGCCTTGCGAGAGTGCAAAATTCGACTTGCCCCAATATTTCAGGTGGGGGGATGGCCTGTACAATCACACCCCCCCCCCCCCCCGCCAATAATTCACCATCCCCCCAAAAAATGAAGAGAAAAATTAATGATGAGAGCCCGATGAGAGTAGTTAATGGTTATTACTCGCAAGATGACCATCAGTATACACATTTTGCTATCTCATTTTCATAATACATACATTATAAATAGAAAACAAAGTAAATGAGACAACCATATATGAGACAAGAATAAATTGAATTCGCGCTCATACGGCTCCATCAGGAATTGATGCATTTATTCAATTTATTCAATCAACAGCATCATAGAAATGCAATGCGCCAAATGTAAAGCTGCAGCGTTAAAAAGCAACGAGCTAAGCGCGAAGCGCAAAAGTGCAAAAGTGCCGAACAAAAAAGTAGCGAGTGGGAGAGAGAGATAATGAGAGACAGAGAGGATACAGGCGCGTAGACAGGGGGCGGTGGGGCAGTCGCCCCCCCCCCCCCAAAAAAAAAAAAAACGCCGGAGAGAGAGAGAAAGAAGAAAGGAAGAGGACGTACACTCTTAATTTCAGCGAGTAAATTGTGCCGGGTAAGACAAGCTGAGTAACAAAATGAGCAATTCAGTACTCAAGCTGGAGTAAGAAATCAATTTTGGTGGTACTCGTCATCCGAGTAATTTGTTACCTTCGATAAAGAGTAAATCAATGACTCAACATTGAGTAAGAACTTCGTTTGTGTTAATTTTGAGTAAACTACGGTTGGGTATTACAAGCCCTGGTATTAGCTGTCTCGTGCATGCATGTGCGCGTGCAGAAAGAAGCAAAAGAACTGAGATAGATCTGACACATTGGGAAGAAATTCTGAGCTCATAGAACGAGCTTGGAAGAGCTCCAACCGACATTTCTAGGTAAGAAATCCTTATGATAATATTAAAAGAGCTACCATGTGATATTTAGTCAAGTCTCAAGAACACTGTGTTGATCAAGATTGTGAAATTATTGTTGTCACTGTCGATGACATTAATTTGATTGTGAACTTAGCAATTCTCTAAGAGGCGAGCGTGCATGCATTAATTTAGTGACCGGTAATAGCTAGCCTATTTTATTGTATTTGTATTAAACACGTATTGGCCTGGGGTAGGCCCATTGATGCAGATGGTTCTAGGACAATTACCCCTGGGCAATCGGCCAATTACCAGCGGGGACAATTACCCCCCCCCCAGAAAATAACCCCCTGAAGACAACCACCCCAGACAATTACCCCTAGAAAATTATCCCTAGGACTCGGAGTAGAACAACTTCCCCCCGAAAAAGACAATCTTCTTTTATCAAACCAATTAGTTCTTATCATCCTATCGAAACTTAATGCACATAAATTAACCTCTACCTTGTTAATTCCTACCATGTTAACTACATATCAAAATGTTATCATTTTAGGAAGGAACTGGCTTGGACTTTTTTCTGGCCTCCTTTAGAGGAAGGAGCCAACTGTTTTTGTTGGTGCTTTGAGGCACACCAAAGAAGCCAGGACAGTGTTATATAGTCCTCGAGAGAAGCGCCTATTCATGCTCTTCATTGACAGCAGCAGTCCACTATTGCTACAAGATGTTTTAAGTACTACAGCTGGATTGCCCTGCCCAGGCAGCTGTCATATGGGACTTCTTTGATCGTCCTCA
>JAVYIG010014381.1:0-41841 GCA_035222895.1 Strongylocentrotus droebachiensis
CTTAGTACCTCTTTCTTTCTTTTCATACTTTTTCCCTCCACTGGGATTTTATTGATTTTCATTTGCAACAAATTAACAAACATAATTATATTCAAGGTAATTCATATTTATCACATGAATAACATTGACTACTCAAGACACAAATATTTGTTGAATTGTCGAGTTAATAACAGAAAACATACATATTTTCAATAATGGATTTCTGATATTCATGAACAACAAACATGGAAGAAACAATATAAAAGAGACATATTATCCTTTGATTATTGGGCTATATTATACAACTACTTTGTTGTGACCACTGTAAGTGACCACTTCTATAAAATAGAATAAAAAATTCAGGAAAAAAAAACTGTTTATATAAACAAATTTCTGAATTGAAACCATTTTCTTGTGAGCTTATTATTTATTACAGTTCGAATCTACAATACACTTTTCATTTTTGAAATAATTTATAATCGAAACTCTAATATTATCAAAGTCCGGCAATGTTTTCTTTATTTTGCACGTATACACCATCTGTCGCACCACAATCAGTATACAATTCAATACATAATTATCTGAACCATTTACCTAGTAGTGAAAATATTATTCTATTTCCGGTTCCAGTATATATCCAGTGTTCCAGGCTATCCCAAATATGTTGAACATGTGTACAGTCAGGCTATAGCAGATGACTGTATAACTGTTTCGCCCTGTTCATTACAAAATGTACATTCTTCTCTTGGGACTATATTAGTTTTAAACAGTAAATCATTCGTATATAATATACGCTGCAAAAGCTTAAACTGAAACCATCGTAAGCCCACATCAATGGTACAATTAAATCCATTGGAACAATATGTTTCCCAACTCTTGTCATTCAGGTCGAAAATGCATTTCCATTTAAGAAAGCTTTTACATTCACCTCTCCTTCTCTTTAATAAAGTTGCATAGATATATGTGAACATCCTACTCTCTAAAAAAAATCGAGTGATCACGGACGTCACTCCTCTGGAGAGTGAAAATGGAGTGAAAATAGAGTGAACATTCACTCTTTTCTTCTTAGAGGGCACTCTAAAATCAATCAATTTTCACTCCTAAACAAGTGATCACGGACGTCACTCCCAAGAAAGTGAAAATAGAGTGAAAATTCACTCTTTTTTTTAAAGAGAGTTATACGTTTCATAACCAATGCCATTGTATCTGGTAAAAGGGGTTGTGGCACCCTGTTAAAAAAGTACAATTGCTTAACCCTTCTCTAATTGCATCGCATAATCAACGATAAAAAATAAGATTTATTTTAATATTATACGTATCTTGGAAATCTTCCAGAGAGAGAAAAAAAAATCTAATTTTTAAGCTTTTATTGCAATCACACACACTGATACTTCTTAAGAGAAACATTTAGATCAGTATCGAGTCAATATTACCGGATGTTCTGTAAATACCATTTATAAATTAACGTTTGAGTCCCCGCTGTATAAGCTCAGACAAGTTTCCTATACAGATCCATGTATTTCCAAAAGCTATAGGCCCAAATAACCTCTGAATTGTAGAGATAGTTTTGTTGATAATCTTCTCGTAAGTCTATTGGCTATTTCATCGTATTAGTGGCCGGGTGAAAGGTTCAAATAATAATTCATCATTGTTAAACCATCATTTTTAAAAAAAAATTGTATACAGGTTGTCAGTCAGCGTTATTATACTCATGAATTGGTTGAATTGGGCCGGGTATAGTGTGTCAGAACTTATGATTTTTATATAAATATTCCAAACTTTTAAAACTTTCTGGTCCGATTCATTGCGAAGACATAACAAATAGTCTATCATTTTTCCGCATTTTTTAAATAACGAGAAAAAAGTAAGGGGTACGGTAATCTTTAGTGGCGCTCGTGACAACAGGGAAATACCCTCAGGAGAGCGCTGGTCTCTATAAACACAGCCCGTGTTTCATGCACGCATCGATCACACACCGCCCACTCCACGCCCGAGTACAGCGGAAGAGTGAGTCACTATTCCGCTGAGCCGCTTTCGTTCGATCGACCTGTTTTTCAAAGCTCGCGCGGACTCCTTTTTCTGACAGGTGGTGGCGTAATTTTCCGTACGACAGTCACATTTAATGATAATTACCAAAACATTACATATAGGTCCTCAAATGTCAGTATGTTGATCATGAAATCCCACTTATAAACAATGTGTAAAGTTGTAGTAGAAAGGCGAATGATTTAGCAGCCGCCACGGGCTTTTAACAGCTGGAACTGAAGAATGGGTCGCCAGCGGCCTCCCATAGATTCATCGAGGTAGCATGGCCGAGCGGTCTAAGGCGCTGGTTTTAGGCACCAGTCATTTCGATGGCGTGGGTTCGAATCCCACTGCTGCCAATATGTTTTTATTGCGTTTTACGTTACTCATTTGACATGTTTATCCATTCGGGACCATTCAATTAGTTTGTACTGTTTATCAAAGATTAGTAAATGCAAATTTTCTTTTGAAAACTAATTATATGCAATGTTCTACTGATCTTTCAATTCCTTTCCTCACTCCCGGGTGGGTACTCAGATTTGGTTTGGAAGGGGGTGTGTCGCTCAACCCTCGAAACCCCTTCCCATTTTTTAAGGGTCATTTTCGGGAGGATTTCATAAAGCCCATTTTTCAAAATTTTGAAAAAACGGACCCATGTTTAGGGATATTTTTGATAAAAATGGGACCCATATTTAGGGATTTTTGTGTGAAAAATTGTCCCATTAGAGCGGCTCACCCCCGTTTGCCTTAATATGTGAGTACCCCCCCCCCCCCACTCTAATATATAAATATAATAATTTGAGTTTATTATCCTTGTCTGTATGACAGGTATCTGAAATTGTATAAATGCGTCTTTTGGTCATTTACTTCAGATACAATGCAATTAAGCTATATAATTTCTTTATAAACAATGGGACTTTCTGCCTTGGTTAACGATTGAAACGATTGATACGAGGCCGCCATCCATTTCCAGCCTAACCGCTCACGATGGTGGTCTCCTGCGTTCCAAATTACCTCTCTAATTTATTGAAAATATTTCATATTTCTTATGTTATTGTATGCTTCGTACATGTTTATCGAATTATATAATTGTACATGATTTTTCATTTAATTACTTTTGTAAACATTGTATTCATTGTATTTGTTATTGTTCGAAATTTTGTACTTTGACTTTGAATTTGTATATTTTTGAACGCAGAAATAAAATCAATCAAACAATCAAACAAAATCCATCTTGCACCATCAATGGAAAATTACCCCCCCCCCCCCAGGACAATTACCCAACATGGACAAATTATCCCCCCCCCCTGACGTACAACCACTCCGAGGACAATCAGCCCCCCCCCCTTCTTCCCTGTAATAAGTTGTTTTAAATAAATTAAAGCATTTTTTTTTTGGGGGGGGGGGGGGAGTGGGGGGGGGGGCAATTTTCCTGCTGGTAATTGGCCGGGGGATGATTGCCCAGGGTCCTAGAACCCAATATCACCAATGAAACTACCATTATTAATGTTAGTGTTTGTGGGAAGATGTAATAGAATAAAATTTAATCCTTGACTTTTCGTGCTTGACATCTTATTTGGTCGACTAGAAAATAAGATTTTTTTTTTTTCCCTTTTTTTTTGGTTGATGCTCAATAAATTAGTCAAAGAAAACATGGGCGAATGAAGGGATGAAAAGATGTGCTGCCTACATGTACATATTTCAATGAGAAACCATTTGCAAGGGAAACAAATAATGTGGTCTTTGTAGACAGGTGGTCACAAAAGCAGGTTTGACGGTATTATCATCAACCCTGATCATTTGATAATATTCATAAGTAATTTATGTGAAATTATGTGGACCAGGGCATGTTATCTCATGTTCGTAAGGACTGTTCATATTGACTAGTGGAGGATTGAAGGTGGCACAATTTGCCAGTGCACCTTAATTCTTTTCTTGTCCCTTCTCCCTCGATCACATTTAATCTTTAGACTCAAAAGAGCACCTGTAGTAAGAAGTATGTTTAAAGAAATGTCTTGATTGCTTGCCTATCAAAAAAAAAATTAAGAATTGTAGCCCCCCTTACTTTAGGAATCCTGAATCTGCCCCTGCAATATACACTTGTCCCTTATTACAGTTGGCACGATCAAGTGATATACAAATCTAATTCCTAAAACAATTCATTGTTATTCATTGTCACTACTGTTTAAAACGTCAAATTTTGAACATGCTTTCATTGCTTGCATAATGTGTAAAAATGGAAAGTTGATTTATGGGTATGAGATGTCACACCCCCCCCCCCCCCTTTGCAAAATTGGTTCTGTTCATCTATAATTTGATATAGTCAATACACAATACGAAGAAATACATTTGAAGTAGAAAAGAAAGAAGTATATTCAAAGTAGGTTTATCCATAATTATTTCAATTATATTTTACAGACATAATCTGGTGGTACAAACATATTGGCCCAAATTCACAAAGCAAGGTTTGAGCTCAAACCTCCTTTTGTTTCGCCAAACCTCCTTTTGTTCTTTACAAACCAGGTTTGTAAAAAAATGCGTAAAACGCGTCATATGACGTACGAAAACCAAGGTTTGTCGACAAACCTCCTTTCCTTTGTGAATTCGGGCCAATCTGTTTAACATGATATCCATTAATCACTTATCAAAGTGATGTAAGAAACAATATTTACATAAAACAGAGATATGTGGTACAAATACAGATATATATTGGTAGTACAAATTCACGCTTCCTCTTGTGATTTATAGATGATGGTATATTTTTTGTTAAATACATCTGAACAAAAGCAACAGAACAATATTTGATGAATGTATACCAAAATCAGCAGTCAAACATACACAGAGCAGTTAACAAAGGTATAAATTTCTATAAAAGTGTAGCAAAGAAGTTGATAAAAATCCATTGACCAGCCTGTTAAGGCTCTAATTATTTTAGTTAAAAAGACAATCATATTATATACAGTAATAATTACAACGATATTGCAAACTCTGATTATACCATGAATCACATGTTCAGTCTAAATTAAATTGACTTTGACTTAAGCAGTTCAAACTTAATTGACAATTATAGTATATCAATTCATTAAACATATTTGAAAGATATAGAAATACCAAACAATTTCAGTCCACACAAAAAATGTACTGGAAAAAAAGAAAATACATACATGTTTAATTTATATATTTACACTGTTGCAGAAATAGGGAGCAAATTCTTAAGTTTTAAAGTAGAAATAGGCAAAAATAATAGTTTTTGAAATAGCTTGAATCCGCTGCAAGTATGTAACTTGTCTGCTTCCTTTGCAGATTCTCAATTTGTAGACTATAGTTTTTGCATTAAGCATTACATTCTATTAAAGCAAGAATCAATAGATAACACAATGTATAATTAGATGAGTAATGAAACCAATGAATCAAATTCATAATGAGGAGCATGGAAATATGAATCATCTACAACAAGTTCATATTAGTACTGATTTAAGATACCTTGCTTCTCTCTTTTAAGTCATAACATCTCAATTGTTACTTCACTCACTTTAAACACAAACCAAACAGTGCTGTATCATTTCTTTTATGCTGTACAATTAACATTTTAAACAATTTAAAAGTCAATCAAAATTCTTGAAAATCTATCGTTCATATCTCAAGAATCATTGAAGAGTGTACAGCATTTTACAGTTATAAGAGAGATCTTGCATTAAATGGCAGAAGTATATTTCACAGCAAACATTTAGAATCTCTCGAGGTGAAATTAGAAATAGTCTAATCTTGTTTCCCTTTTACACAGAAGTTTTCAGAAGAAAAAAAGATAGGAATCTAGAGTTCATTACATTATTTCGGAGGAACAAAAGTAGGAATTAAACCTCCGAAAATAGGAATGATTGGCAGCTATGCACAAGCTGAAGATTTAAATGTGATCATCAACAGATTTTATGATACAGGTGCAAGATCTCATTATCTGCTTTTATATACCTCATTTTAAGATTCTTTACTAATCCTGTCTTCTGATTGGTTGAAAATGCAGTCATGTTCTTAACCATGCCCGCTAATTGAAATTCATAGTCATTTTTCCCGGCTCTACCGGTTTATATCCATTTTTCATAGCACTTTTTCCATGGCTGTGAAACGTGACGTCATTTTGCTGCGATCCCCATTTTGGTTTACGTGTTACTGTATAAGTTTCTTTTGTGCGATGACCGATGCGCAATACCGTTAACGGTGTTTGAGTGCAATTCGATTTTGGTCGCTGCATTCAGGCGACGAATCTACCAATCCACGCAGCGCAGACGACCGATCGCCATTTTGTGTACTAGTCTGTGTTGTAAACATCTACAACAAGTAGACTAGACGCACAGTCTGTGTAAATATGTTGCGAATTTGTGAATTTATAAAGTTACTGTTCATGTTCTACTGTTCTACTGGAGCACAGCTTGTTGGTGATATCATCCTGTACAAAAGTTACTGTTCGTGTAAACGTGTTTGGTATTCCCTGTTCTACTGGAGCACAGCTTGTTGGATTTCATACTGTACACAAGTGATTGTTGGTGTTAATATTCATGACTTCAAAGAGATGGAAACCTAAATGGGTGAGTCAACATTTTCCTTTTTTTCGGTATATCAAATATATATTGACTGCTTTTAATATTCGAGGCATAGTTGTTTCTATAGGGTCTCGGGAAACTCACAACCTGCTATGACCCCGCGGCGCAAGCGCCTTGGGGTCATAGCAGGTTGTGAGTTTCCCTTGACCCTATAGAAACCACTATAGGCGTGTCTGCACCATCTCGAGATGTCAAATATCCAGCTATTTTGAACTATCCCGATCGAAAGCTATCCAGCTATTTGCGTCTTCACCAGACCGATACGCTCATCACCAACTAGCTCGAAAAATAATCTCGAGATTGACGCATGCGCACTTCAGCGAATGACTGTACGGCCAGCGCGCGGATTTAAGATTTTGTCCAGTCAGACATTATTAACACCTAAGTACAACGGCGAACAGCAAACAAAAAACAAAACAAAGACAAAAACAAACTAGACGAGTAAATGCAGAAAACTGACGATTTGAACGCAAAAAATACGGTAGATGTACGCTGAGCTAACTGAGTGGTATAGATCACATGTGCGCGCTAGTAGAAGTAAACAACAACACGGAAAACCGGAAATCGTTGTGCATGATGGGATCGGGATTATTGACTCCGTACTTCGGTCTGGTGAAGACGCTCGCAAACTATCCCGCTAGTTCGGAAATAGAAGGATATTTTGCAAACTAGACCGAGATATCTTGGGATATTATCCCGACCAACTATCCAGCTAATTTGCCACTTCGGTCTGGTGAAGACGCAAATAGCTGGATAGTTTGCGATCGGGATAGTTCAAAATAGCTGGATATTTTGCAATCTCGAGATGGTGAAGACACGCCTCATGCCTCTCAAAGCAGTCAATATATCCTTAATATTATCTTTCAGATCAATATTCCTCTCCACAGTTAGAGCATGCTACCAGAATAAGGGAGTTTACAGATTCAATCTGTGCATGGGCAGATAAAGGTCATTTGTACCAAAAAGGTAAAACCCACAGAGATGAATACTGGATATATGCCCTCATGAAAGTTATGTAACATTATTCATTTATGCACCAACGGTACATTCTTTGATACGCAGGTGGAAGTATTCTTTTCAAGAGGGCAAACAAAGGGTATTCATGAGCACATCTAGGACTTTGGCAGTTATTATTCTAATATGCTCAAAGTGGAACTTCTCCATGTGTAAAAGATATGTGGATATTTGGGGTCATTAGTACCATGTGCTATCTGTAAACTCCCTTATTACAACAGATCATGACTTCCTTGTTCATTCAAAATTAAATTTAATGCAAGTTAATACAGATCAAATTTAATTGTGTAAAATCTTGAAGAATGGTTTTCTGTTAAGTTCAACATGAAATATAATAAGCATTTGTATTTACAGTACAAAATATCAATTCAATGATTTACTGTAAAATGTAAGATATATTGCTTTTTGTATTGTTCGCTCCACAGAGCATTTGAATTATTTATCGATTATTTCAATTTCAGTTAATAACATATGCATACTAGCACAACACAATGAATTTCAACTACATGCATGGAAAATGCTTAAATTGTATAAGCGCTATACAAGTAAAAAAATTATTGCTCACTAGGACTTGATGCACCTCTATTATTAAAATTTATTCACAAAACATGAGACTGAAAGTGCTATTAAAAAAAAAATCAATCACCCTGCTCCAGAAAATCATTGCATTTTGGCTCAAGATATCAGATCTGATATGTGATCTGGGTTTTTAAGAAATAAATAATTGCTGAGGGCATATACTGTGTGAATGTACAACAATAATACAATCTAATCAAATAAAAGACGGTACCCCAATACTTTAACTTGCGAATAAGATAAAAGACTTGTACAGTATTGGAGTAAGATAACATTTCATCGATTTTTCAAAGGTGAGGTTAAACAAAAAATTCTTGTTTTCCTTTTGCATGAGCTTTTCAAATTGTCATAGACAAAATGCTACGAGGTAAAGTACAAACACTTTTAAAACATACCGGGGAAAACAATGCACTTCAAATTCAATCCATGCAACTTATTGGTGACTATATTTGACAGTTGTTTGTGCTTGAATGTCATGACTACCGGTAAAAAAAAAAAAGGAAATAACCAGCAGTCAAGTCTAATGCATATCATGTATGAATGTTGGCAAGTTAACATGCAGAGTTTTGTGCAGCCTGAACCAACTATGCACAATTAATCTGGAGTGCAAACCAATGCCAGAGGGTTGATAATTTGAAACATTAGCAAACAAGACCCCCTGTACACACTGATCGAGGAATATTTTTTCCCTGTTTGTCAAATTAGGGTTGAAATTCATCATTTTCTTCTTCTTCCTCTATCAATATTGGACATAAACTGTATGCTATGTAAGCTGTATATCCCCAGGATGTGTAATTGGTTCTGATGGTGCAGCACAAGAAAGTGCTCCTCAAGAAAACTAGATGGAATTCAACTGCGCGCAGTCGAAAATGATGCCTCCGTCATAGAGCAATTTTACAAACCAAAACAGAAGAAATTTTTCGAATTCAAGTTCAATTGTAATCCATTGACAGGTTCTCGGAATATCGTGATTACAAGCAATTTCTCATATACATATATGACCCTTTGATCTTTGACCTCATGACCCTAAAATCTACTCAGTTCATTGGCTCTGCAAGATGTCCTGAGTTAAATAGTAATCCATCTGTCAGTTCTAATGAGAATGCGTTCACAAGCTATTTTTGCATACATAATGAGCCCATGACCTTTGACCTTATGAACCAAGAATCTACTCAGTTCATTGGCTCTGCAAGTAACATACATGACCTAATTTTGGCAGGAATCCATCAATCGGTTCTTGAGATAACGCGATCACGAGCTGTTTTTGCATACATAATGTGCGCTTTGACCTTTGACCTCATGACCCCTAAATCTAATCAGTTCATCGGCTCTGCAAGTAACATACATGACCTAAGTTTGGCAGCAATCCATCAATCGGTTCTTGAGATAACGCGATCACGAGCTGTTTTTGCATACATAATGTGCGCTGTGGCCTTTGACCTTTGACCTCATGACCCCTATATCTAATCAGTTCATCAGCTCTGCAAGTAACATACATGACCTAAGTTTGGCAGCAATCCATCAATCGGTTCTTGAGATAACGCGATCACAAGCTGTTTTTGCATACATAATGTGCGCTGTGGCCTTTGACCTTTGATCTCGTGACCCCAAAATCTAATCAGTTCATTGGCTCTGCAAGTAACATACATGACCTAAGTTTGGCAGCAATCCATCAATCGGTTCTTGAGATAACGCGATCACGAGCTGTTTTTGCATACCTAATGAACCCTGTGACCTTTGACCTTTAACCTCGTGACCCCAAAATCTAATCAGTTCATTGGCTTTGCAAGATACATACATGACCAAAGTTTGGCAGGAATCCATTAATCGGTTCTTCAGATAACGCGATCACGAGCTGTTTTTGCATAACTAATGAGCCCTGTGACCTTTGACCTTTGACCTCGTGACCCCAAATCTAATCAGTTCATTGGCTCTGCAAGATACATACATGACCAAAGTTTGGCAGGAATCCATCAATCGGTTCTTCAGATAACGCGATCACAAGAACGGGACGTACGTACAGACGTACGTACAGACGTACAGACGTACGTACGGACGGACGGACAACCCGAAAACATAATGCCTCCGGCTACTTCGTAACGGAGGCATAAAAATACTGTAGACCCAGAAACTTATTCAACTCAAAATTTTGCAAAATGGTTCAGGATGGCCTTTGAGTGGCAAGAATCATTTGCAAACTGCAAAAATAAAGGGTTGTTATACATAAATCTCTGTCAATATGTCAAACTAAAATATGACCTAACCATGAAACTCATAACATTTTCTATAAACAAATTCTGGTTTGATATTCTAGGATTCAAGTTTGAACCAATAATCTGGCAAGTCTAATGGAGAGCTGTCAGTCCATCTCTGTTGAATTTCCAGGAAGTTTCTCTACAACCAGATTGGTAGGAATAGACTCCTTCAGCAGCGGGAACACATAGAACATCTGGGTATGAAAAAAAAATTGTATCCAGTGAGAAGGAGCTACTTTGGTAGAATGAAAGGTAGAATGAAATAATAATAATAATAATAATAATAATAACATTTTATTTACCCAGGGTAGCCACTTCAGTTATGAAACTGCTCTTCCAGCGGGCCCTGCATAACATAATATGGGGCCAGTCACCACGAAATGAGTCCAGTGTCGCATTAGGCTCAATCGTAGTAATAGCGATGTATAGTGTGTATGTACTGAAAATTGACCCACCTACCACATTTAAGATTTTTCCAAAAATCGACTTATTAAATTCTTTGTTTGTTGAAAGTTTCCTTGAAATCGAATGATGGGAAGTGTGTTGTTGCTATGTTGTTGTTGACCAGACTATAATATGTTACGCATCATTAACTTTACACCTAATTATCTCAAAACTGGGTAATCCCATTGTTTATAAAGTCCAATTAGGTTTTTGTTCATATTTCTGGATATAATTTATCAATTTTAATGTGTGACCCCTTAATTTAAAGCTTACTTAATGTAGATTCATATAATACTTAAAAACAGGAATAAAATTTTTGACCAACTGGACTCATTTCGTGGTGACAGGCCCCATATGTTATTACTACCCTTCTCCAAATTAATATGTTGAGCGCCTAGCTAGAAGGCAGAGGTCCCATTGTCATAAGCCTTTGGTATGACTCAGCCAGGGTTCTAACCCACGACCTCCCGTTCATGAGGCGGGCGCTCTAACCACTGAGCCACCATGCCCGGTTCTTTTTTCTTCTTCTTCAAAATGACAGTTTGTTTATTAATCATCTAAATTATATTTTTATCTCACTCTACTATAATATAAGAAATATTTTTTTCAATGCACCGTCACAAATTAAAGTGTTTAACAGAATTTTCTTACTCAAAGTAAAATAAGTAAAAATAAAGTAATTTTCATTTGTTAATATACCTTATTCCATCCACACCAAGCAAAAGTTGATAACATCAAAATTCTTCCCATCAAATTATTCTTACCTTCCGCATTGATGTCAGGTGACTCTCGATCTTCTGCTTGACTTCCAGGACTCCCTCTATAGGTGGCTTGATGAGAATGGATGCTGCCTGGAGAAGCCAGACATACAGGAGTAGTCTGTAAAGAGCCTGGTAGGGTTTACTGTGACCTGTCCCTGCATAGAAACTGTTAGCTGTTAAAGGAAAAAGAAAGAATGAAATGTGATGTAATTCAAGTTTTTTCAGTTTATACTTTGGGATAATATTTTCCTGATCATCCTAAAAAATAAAATGGCAAAATTCTATTAAATTTGTATCCTTGACCCAGAGTTTAGTCAGAGACATTGAATAATTTGTTTATCTAAGCACCGGTTGCACCTATCAATTTGAACTATTAATAGAGATAAATATACATACTAAGCTAATGCTTGAATACTGTAATTTTACTTGTGTAAATGTGGCAAATTCATCAGTATGCTAAATCAATTGTAACTTTGAAGTTGATCGACAAGTTATTTGACATTCTACATGTGATCAAATGCATTTTTCTTTCTACATAGTACCTGTACCATTTGTGAGTACAACGTATTCCCAAACAAAGACAAACCTGTTATAATCATATTGGAACTGTAAAATATGAGATGTGAACAATTTATATCTGTATCTTAGGACAAAGATGTGCGAATGATAACAGGCAAGAATCTATAATCCATACCAGTGACAGGGTGTTTGTCTAGGAACTTGATAAGGGCGGCCATGTTGAATTGTGTGAATTCCCATCTGTCTTTAATCCAATCCCTCAGGCTGCATGATTTATGCTCTATCAACAGTGCCACTGCATCCTAAAAAAAAGAGAAGCATTGAGCATTTGATTTTTTGATTTTTTTTTAAAAACATTAAAAATAAACACATTGGCCTGAGTTCCCAAAGGAGGCTTAAATTTTACCCATGGTTTGAACCCTCATTTACATAATCCATGGTTTAGAATTAGCACAAATTAAGCGTACCTTACCTTGCGCGCCTCTAATATTGGGCCTCTGTCTGTGTTATGCTTCTTTTGGGCTAATTTTAAACCATGGGTTATGTAAATGAATATTTAAACCATGGGTAAAATTTAAACCACCTTTGTGAATTTGGGCCATAAAGTTTAGTGATGATTGTGTCATATACATGTAGGCTTATCAAATATGTAAGAGCAGTTCCTGTTGTTATGATAAAATAATCATTATTGGCTAATCATAAAGTGCTAGATTCATTATGTAAAATTCACAAGAAGGTGTAAACTTTATTTGTTTACATAAACTAGTATTCTGTTCAAATATTTAATAATCTCTAATGTCTATGAAGGGAATTGAAGAAAAAATAGTAGTGAAAAACATTCATGAGGAGAATAGGTAAATTTGACTGTTTTAAAGGTGATGATTTTTAGGCTAAACACATGATAATTTCAGAAGTGTTCAGAAAATACTGCTCCCAATAAAATTAAAACAATCAAGTCACAAAAATATGAGAACACATTTTCTGAGAGTGACAAATAATTATAATAAATATTTCATAAACTATGACGATTTACCTTTACAGCATGAAACACAAGATTAGCCTCCATAACCCCTTCAGCATACATGTTGGCACTGTCTTGCTCAAACAGATTCAAAGAGCTGGAGAAAAAAATAAATGTATACAGGGATATCAATTCACACCTTTGTTCAGCTCCAATGTTGATATTTACACTATGACTGTTCTAGCATTTACATCATCAATTGTAGTATTAACTTGTTATGGTAGCGTGCAGTGGGAGAAAACAAAAACAAAAACTTTGTTCATGGGAGCTCTTTTAAGATTTTCAATCAAACAGGCAAAATTTCCTAAGAGTCAATCATTATAAAACATTTCCTTGCCTTCACCTTCTGACCTCTATTGCTTTATTTCACTGTCAGGGCGGCGGCGTAGATGTGCCAGGATATATTCATAATCCAGTACAAATAAAGTTCAACTCACTTGCTATGTGTCTCTTCATAGATCAGTTCTTCAACTATGAATGCATCACCAATGAGGAGACTAATCACTGTATCCAAGAAGTTTACATTGATGCAGAACTTGTCACATACAAACTGCAACAAAATCTGACAAAAGAGAAATACATATGATATATCAAGTATGTTTAAACTGATAATAGGGAAATAAGGACACACTTCTGTAATGTGTTATGTGCTATACAAGAATGGTTTATCATTATTATTACAATTGGATGGAACATTCAATGGCAAGCTGCCCAGTCTTATTTTTTTTCTCGTCATTTTCATATATAATCAGAAGTGAAAAATGATGAGAAACAATCTGTTTTTACCATGTACAGAAGTCCATTAGTGATGATGTGCCTTCAAACTATGCAAATTTTGTGACTTACATCATGTGTAACTTCATGAATGCAATAGTGGGCAGCGCATTTTTTAATAACATGGCTTGATTACTGTAATTTTGCTCACAGAAAAAAGTTAATTGTGGCTTTAGTGTCTCTAGTTGACTTACCTTTAAACCGGTGCTACAATGGATGTGATTTACATCGACATTACTCAATAGAGCTCCCTCTCTTGGTATCAAAGATGCAAATCTTGCAGCTTCCTCTCGGACCTCTGGTTGTTCATCTTGCAAGAGGAACATGCCTGCTCTCATTATCCTATCAGTAATAGTGACACAATAGGTACATCAGTCATAAAACAGGATACAATATTAAATCAAGGACTCAGTGATCCAATTAAATTAAATTTCTGATTTATTATCATCTTTACCTAAAAGAAATACATTGGAATTAAATAAGCAATAGAAGAGAAGTGACCCGATTGGAATCATATACAGAATGTACAATATTGAGATAAGCAATGATTACTGAGAAAGGAGACAGACAAACTTTTTGCAGAAAACATGATTGAACTGACCCTTACAGAAGAAGACCATCACTTGGTTATGAAAAGTATTCATAAAACTTGGTCATATATATTCAATGATTTCCCCTGATCCAATGGAAGATAATCTACACTACTGATATATTGTACAAATTATCTCTCATGACATGACGTATGAATTCAGGATCAATGTACTTTTTTCACAGTTTAACAGCAAACATGAATGATTCAGAGATTCTGCCTAGTAGGATTTCAAAAAAATTGCTACAATCATCATGATTATTTTTTGGTATACAAATAAAAATAAAGATAAATCAAAACAGCAGCAGCAGCAATAAGAAAGTGAAAATTCAACTCTTAAGTGACTTACATAAAGGCCAAGTCACAGTGTTTAATGTTGTCAGGGTCACACATCTTGAGGACATGAACACCGCTATGCCTCAATGACTTGGCTGCAGACAGGTGCAGGGTCTCACATTGAGAAGGGTCACTGCACTTTAGAACCAGGTCACACCATTGCAAGGTCATCTCATGATTCAAGCTGAAGAAAAAAAAGCAGATGGATAAAGAAATCAATCAATCAATCAAGCTATCATAAAAGCTTTTTACATATGTTATAATGATTTGTATACACAAAACATACCATTATATTATTATGCTGTCTCCATTGAGAATGTTTGAGAATATTCCCAAAAGTTTTATTCGTAGCAATTATAGCAAAACACAGGATAACGATTTCACAGGTAATTCCAAGTAGCACGAACAATCCATTCAAGTAAGATCTCTGATGAAGATAACACTCTGGTTCAAATTTCAATGCCCTCTTTCCAAAAACTGTTAAAAACAACTTACAATTCTAATAACCTGTAGGTTATATACCCTACATTTGTGACAATTTGACTCATCAAATTTCAATAACATAAAATAATATGAGCAAAACAAAGAAACAACAAAAACAGTATTATGTAGCTTCACTTACTTCTTGAAGTCATCGGAAGCAAGCCTGAGAGCCACGCTCAGAGCTGGAAGAACTGCAGCACATGAACTCAAGTCGCTTCCTCGTGAAGCCGTCATTGCCAACAGTCGCTCCAACAGCAACTGTAAATCACCTTCTGGTTTGGCATCCATATCCTTGCTTAGCTCCACCCACAGATCTAGAGCAAGAGGAAGACAGCTGAAGCTATCCTCAATCAGAAGTAACTCCATGACTTGAAGCTGGAGACTGCTGCGTGACTCCATGCTGAGCTCTGCTCCTGATGTCACAAGGTCATTGAGGTACTTCAGGGTCAACACCCTGACCTCGGGTAGATCATGGGTCAGGAGAGTGCAGGTCAGGGTTGAAAGGTTGATGATTTTGTCAGGGATGAACTTTGACATGGAGATGAAAGAGGTAGTCATCTCCTGTCCCAAGGTCGAGAGCCCCACCTAAAAACAGGCAAATGAGAAAATTGTGGATTGGTCCAGAAAAATCTGTTCACTCTAAAGCTAAACCCTGATATATTGTTTAAAAGATCACCGTCAAAAACTCCTATCAAATAAACGAAAAATACTACTTGGAAGTAAAACAAAGTAATAAAAGTTCTTTCAATAATAACAATACAAAGAGTAAAAATATTCTATAAAAATCTTTCTATTGAATAAATAGCTCTAAGAAATACCTGGAATGAAGGCGAAGTCATGAAGAAGTCCTCAAGAACACCCATAGACTCTACGACCAGGGAGGTCACACAGTCTGGTTTGATATGGAAAGCACCTTCCCACCACTGGGTACAGATCTGCATGAACTGAGCCCTGGTGGTAGGGCAGGGGTTCATGCTGGACCCTACCCAAAGACAACTGGCAAATTTCTCTGTCAGCTCCTGAACCGTGTCCTCTTGTAGACTGGAAAGAGATTAGTTAAACAACTAATAATTGTACTGTAGCTGTACCGGTAGTTCAAATGTTAGTTAAATTTTCATATAAATCAGGTGACTTTCAGTTAACAGCCCAAAAATTTCTTTTAAAGTCAGTACTCATTAAATGTTAGTACTCATCATCATCATAATTCAATGTCTATTTGTCCAATGCTAAGGGGTAGGAAGTTTTGTTTCCTGGATGGCACTAATAGGCTTGCATACTATACAATGTATTCTTGGTATTCCATACATTTTCTTCACAATTATCAACCATTACAATTCTATTCAGAGTACAGAATAGCTAAATTCAAGTGGAAATGCACAAGATCATAATCATGGATTCATTGAATGCTAGAAATACTGATTAATCAGGCAAAACTATAATTCAACTTTTTGAAACCATGAATGATACCGAAAGATACCACCAACAATCACCTTTTCTTATTGATGCTTGATGTAAGCAGCTTTTGAACCATTAGTAAGATTCCATGGAGACGATTCTGACTGGTGATGAGGGGATTGGATGACAGTGGAATAGTGTCCAACAGCTTGGCGGCCATGTTGGAAACCTCTTCATTGTCAGAAAACAGTGGGAGTATAGCCCTTGAAGCAAGGTCCCTAACAGAGTAGATAGGGCTTGAAGCAAGGGAGCAGAGTGGTTCAATAAATTCTTCAAGCTCCCTGTATCAATGAACAAAACAAAGATGAAAAATCAAGGTATTAAATGGTGGTAATAAAGCCACCATTCCATTAAAGTCTGGCAATAAAACTACTGAATGGACTTTAAGAAGTACATGCATCTTTTCCCATATATAAGGCCTACAAAAAAAAAATGTTGTTTTCCCCTTTAAGTGCCAAAACATGCGTTGGTCGGTCAGAAATCTTTTTTTTTCTCTCTTTGGGCTGATATTTCTCAGTTTTCAATGCTTTTATTTTCTCTTCTCTAATAACGGGTAAAACAAAAAAAAAGCCGACCGTAGTTTAAAGATTTTTGGGTCGGTCGCAACTAACTATAAAATATTCTTTCTCAATTTACACTTTTTCATTATTAGAGAGAAAGAACTAAGAAATACTCAGTATAGACAGCAATGATAATATTTGCATTATATTAGTATACAAGTTTCTTACTATTGGTTTAGAACTAAAATAATTATTGTCTTGAAGAAATGTCTGGAGAATGGATGAAACAGAATAATGCATAATTTTATGTACAGTATTCTATTCGTAACAAATTTGCTCACAAGGGTTCCTGTGCAGAAACAGCAATAAATTGACCAACTGGTGGATTGATTTTTGAGATTATTTGCAGCATGTTATATCTGACTGATAGACCCTGTACCCATCAAGCTCATATTGACCAATTTTGCTGAGGTAGGACCACTCACACACAATGTTTTAAGTATTGTTGAATCATTCATACCAAGTTTATATCTATTGATAATTGCAAATGTGAGAATTGGCATTTACTTTTTCTGTTCCTGGGTGGCAATACCACTTCCTAGCTTAGTGAGGACCAGGAGAACAGGATGGAGGGTTGGTATGAGACGGAGCCTCCCTCCTCCTCCTCCTCCTCCTTCTTCCTGCCCTGGAGCACCAGATCCCTGTCGGTGGAGCGCAGCAGCCCTCCTGACCTCCTGCAGGAAGTAGACACGGAGTCGTGGGTAGCGCTGGAAGAACTCTGGAGCCGAGAGGGTGTTGACTTGGGAGTGCTCATCCTGGACCTTCTTCTGGCCAAAGATGCGGGCAATGAGGACCCCTGTGGTAGAATTAACAGATTTTCTTGGTTTATAGCAAAATCAAGCCTCGTTCAGATATGACACGCCCAAACCACAGCATTTTTTACTGACAGAAGTTTATTATGAGTCACATTTCTGTATTCTATAATACAGAGCTCAGTGAATACACCTTTGTTGCATTTGCTTTTCATATACACGTTTTAAAAAATGGTGGTGTTTTTTGGCAGCGGTTTCCCGCATCCTATCTGAACGGGCCTTTACAGACAGTGGTAGTATTTGTGATAACTATTGTAATATTTCACACATGATTTTATATTAGGGGTCATTTAAACTACTAAAATTCTCTCATTCTGCTAGGCTTAATACAGTAGTTATCCTGTTTCTGTACTCAAGGCTCACAGGGGTCAAAAGGACGGAAATATCTGAGTGGGAAAAGTGTTGAATTTGGGGGGTCATTATTAGATTTAGAGGGTCATTTGTCAGAAAAGCACCACTTTGTTTTACAGTTTGAGAATAACAGCATGATAATAGAAGTGCTAGTCCTTTATCAGAATTTTAAAAAATTCTTCACGGTACTCGGGTATTTTCACTTCTCATGAATCCAACATGACGTATTCTGCTTTGTGTCAGCGATATAAAGATAAAACTACTAGGACATACCTAACAACTGCATGCTAGAGTTCTGTACCATCCAGTTACTGGACGCAAACCCATCAATGGCCAACTGGACGGCGTCTTCCGCATACTGCAGTACTTCCCATGCAAGGGAGGTATTGATAAAGAGGGACCTCATGATATTCAGTGCATGGGACTGAGGGAGGTCTTGCTTGGCATCAGGCTGTTCTGGAAGAGGCTGTTGGGCTATTTTCATCAGCTTTGTAATGACATATTTTAGCAGTTGCCTCTGTCATAGAAAAAAAGAACAATCTGATTTTGTTTAAAAAATTCAAATTATTTAAAATTCCATCCTCACGCTTATACGGATTTTAGAATACTGCAGGCCAAAAGCCATGAATTGTACACACCGTAGTTTAAATAACAATCAATCAAAATCAAGTGATAATAGAACTCAGATCTAATACCCAAATTTGTAATTGGTTCCTCCTTCCACTGCCCCAGTGGTGATGTATGCATACAATATTCTTGAAATAGCTACATTATATTGCTAGGCTAAAAACCCACAGTAATAATTTTTCAAAAATTACTTCTGCAACTCATGATTTATACCATTTTATTCACAGAACGCTTGACAATGATGATACTTCATAGTATGTAGAATCTGATACTTTAAACGGTCTCATAAAATATTACAAGATAGAAGAACGTACAGGCAGACAACCTGCAAAGATAGAGCCTTTGGCATCACCTTTATAGAAAGAGGCATAAAAACGTTCTACACTTTGTGCTAGAAAATTATAAGGCAATCACAGAAACTGTGCAATTGAAGGCTACCAACCACCAGTCCAAAGTCTCCTTACTCACCTCCCTACCCCTGGGCTCAGTCACAATGATGGACTCCACCAGCAGAGGTAGACCAGCACTCATCTTGGTGTAGGAATTGGAGGAGGCTGCAGTGGTGATGACAGTGAAGACCAGGTCTAGAAGAGACTTGGGTATGGAGGCTATGTCTGGGTCTGGGCAAGACAATATGGCGGCACATACCTTGAGGAAGCCTGTCTTGCAGCCTTCTAGAGCTCCCTGTCATTGAGTGAGTGCAGATTGTTTCATTATGTACAGGGGTGGACAGGATATTGGGAATATAATAGTACTCAGACATCACTGATTAGTTGTCTCTTTAACTTCCATTGTTACGATAACTGTCCACTCTTTATCATTAAGACATACAAATAAAAGGCAGATATTGACTGGTAGGGGGTGTAATATGACATTCTTTGGACCGCTGAATGCGTGCTTCAGGAAAATAGAAAATATAACCACTTCGGAAAATATAACTCCCTTCAGGTCTGAAGAATGTTTTATACCCCCTGCTAGTCAATATATGTTATATTAGATAGCCTTGGTTTGAAAATGTAGGGGGGGGGGGTTCCATTTTGTTTTGCCCAAATGTTTTTACAATTTTCCCATTTTTTTCTTCAAAACACAGTTTTAGATATGGGTTTGATTACCTGCCATGGCACTAACATCCTTTCGAAAGACATCAATCTACATTTGCCATACTCTACCCACGTGTAGTAAGTGGGTACCTGAGTGGTACGGTTGCAGGAGCTAAAGCCGGGTAATAATATCCAAAGTCCCTTTCCAAGTGGATAGAGATATTACATTTCAATGAGGTATGTCCTATACAAAAAATGAATATCATTATTGTATCAATTTGTGTCAAATCCAAGAAACACAGTAATAATGTTCCCTTCTCAGGGACTGGGTAATTTAGGAAGACTGCCTTTAGCCTGTATTATACAACGCCTACTAAGATTCTTGCAACCTCATTGGTCAATTCTTGATCACATGACATGCGCTAAAAGTACCATTGAACGGCATCATTCTCCAGCTGTGCAATTTCGTTTGATCCTTTCGCACCATTGCACTCTGACGTCACTAACGATGTACAAAGTATATGGTGAGCTAAGTGACGTCAGAGTGCAATGGTGTGAAAGGATCAAACGAAATTGCACTCCGCGTCACATTCAACATAAAGCATGGTACGCGCGGCACATGGTACGTGTGTGGTTTGCTGCCTGCTTAATAGTGCGCACCCACTATCAGCAATTTCATCAATTAAAAACAAACAAAAAATCGCTGAGATTTAGGTTTAGGAAAACTGTTTTAAGCCCGTTAACTTCCGAGGTGTTGTATAAAACAAATAGTGAATGGTCTTTATTCGTGCAATGGAACAATATTTTGCATTCGGTGAAAGATGAGACACTCCATTCAACTCGGCTGCGCCTCGTTGAATATAGCGTCTCTTATCTTTCACCTTGTGCAAAATCTTGTACCATTGCACTCATGACCATTCACTATTTGTATACTATCACTATACTATCTTGCTCTCAAAACCTAGTTTCCTAAGACGGTCTATCTACCTACTTGGCAATACTTTTCCCAAATGCATAATAATATATGAATTTGTTTTCTTACTTTGTGACGACACTTTGTGAGTATCTGCACGAGGGATTTGGACATTAGCTCAAACTGCTGCTTATCTAGAAGCCTATGTTGGAGATCTCTAAACGGGGGAGCAACTTCAGCTAGAGCCCCCATGAGTAAGCTGGATTCCTGTGGAATAGAAAGAAAAGCATATTAAATACAATTGGAGGGTAACTGATTAGATGATTGATGGTAATCCCTTCATCAGATCATTCATAAGTTTTACATAACAGCATTGATGAATGAAGATATCTTTTACTTATTTCTATACTGGTTTCAAACAAGTTTTTTGCCAAGAGTTGATTAAACTGAGCAAATACTGATAAGCAACCTAAAACAAGTCTATAACATTATAATGAGTAGCAAAATGCATTAACAGGAAAACTGTAAGAGGATGATACAAATATAAATATAAATGACACATTGAATGTCGGGCGCTTGTGACTGCAATATAGTTTCACCTTAAGAGTGAGCCAGCAGCATGTAAGAATGAGTTGATGCTCCAGGGATGAGGCTCCCGCTCCATCATCACCATCCCCTCCATCATCTTCTGTTCCTAAGCCCATCACCAGCTTTTCAATCTCCTCCCCCATCTTTCCAAAGGATGGCGACATGTGGCTCAACTCCTCCCCCTTGGAAGACGTCTCTGGTATCACATCTCCCAAGTCAAGTCGTATATCGCCAGCAGGAGTGGTGTCCATTCTCGCATCGGGTTCATTGGAAGTGTTGCTTAGTTCTTGCCTCAACGCAGTTCTTCCATTCCCTTTCACTGAGGCTGCTCCATCTGTATCCCTGGTCTTGGCAGCAACATCCTTTGTTCCAAAATCTTCCAATCTTGAATGTTCATCCTTGCTCTCAGGAGAAGGGGATGGCTTTGTCCTTCCAGCCAAGAGATCTAAGATGAACTCAATGATCTGATGAAGCATGGTATTGATTTCCCTCACGATGGCCTGCCATGTCTCAGGTTTCTTGGTGACAAGCATAGAGAAGATTCTTGAATCCTCTGTGAGGCACTTCCTGATTGACATTATAATACCTGGAAAATGATACAATTTCAAGTAAGAAGATATTGATAGGCAATAATATCAAAGTCAATCTAATATTTCTCATTTTACTTTTAAGACTAAGATCTTCCAAAATGTCATCATTGTGTATATTTGTATCATCTTTATGTTTCCCTTCTAATCAGAATAGTTTTATTGATATGAAAAAACAAAACAGTTTACCAAGAATTTGGTGATATCCCATTAAAACGTACATATTACATGCACTATGGCCAAATATTTGCAATAAAACAAACACCATTATGAATGGTTTCAGACAGAATACATTCACAAAAACAAAAAAAAACATTGTTCCCAATATTGAATCTACATGTAACTGGGGAATCTCCAAAGAAATGCATTTTATATACACAATAGCAGCATGAAAAAAAAAGTTGATACCGTTTTTTAATGCTAATGTAGTAAAAGCACATGAAAGTATTTGATGATTACAGGCATTTAATAATAACATCAAGTATTTAGGAATACTAAGAACAAAAGTTTCATATGAGTTCAATGAGTAGGAGGAGGGGCACTTTAGGATGTTTAACCCTATCTAGCCCAGGGGGGGGGGGGGGGAGGGGGGCTTTAGAAGACCCCCCCCTCAACATTTTTCACGATTAATTTTTTAACGCAAACAAATCTTGCACTGAAATTTTGTGACTTTTTTCTTTCGAGTCTTGCGCATCTTTTGAAAGAAATTTTTTGAAAATCGGACCTACCATTACAAAGTCACGTGTCCTTATGTCTTTGCATGTCAGCCCGAAAATCACTCATTTTTGTGATTTGTGTACAAAACATATGGAAATCTCATTTTTCAAATAAAGAGATAAAACATTGGTTATTTGGTCTTGTTTATAGTTTAGGTGTTTATTTTGGGGTCAAAATAGTTGAATTATAGTTGGAAATGAAATAAAACAACAAAAACAATAAAATACATAAGTTAAAAAAACACAGAAATACATGATAAATTATCAAAACAATAGATAACATAAGGAATAACCCTGGTTTTTCAATTTGTTGTGTTGTATTATTATTCCAAATGGTCTAACAAATATATGTAGTGAAAAATAATGCTTAAATATGAATAATGTCTGATTTATGGGCAAAAATGTTATGACCTTATTTGCATAAATTACCATAAATATGCAAATGAGTGAATTTTTCAAAAAATTGAAATTACCATAGTATTATATACACTTCACTTGACATGTATGCGAATTTTTGCGGCGAACGGTTGTTTCAAGGCCGAGATCATAGAGGGGGGGGGGGGGGGGGGGGGCCCTTAGAAGCCCCCCCCCCCCCCCAGGCTATGCAGTTTCAAAATAGCCCGGGCTATACCGTGTGTCTCAAAAAAAACGTAACACTTTTGAAATGGTTGCCAAATTGAGCATATATAATTTTATGAAAAAATGTCTATATGTATGGAAAGCTAAAGGACCAACCTTTCATATGATATGAAAAAATTAAAAAAAAAATCATGCTTCGATGGACAGTGTTCACTTAAGTTAGAGGTATGAAAATGGGCCTGCGCAGGATTTTTCCTTCCAATTTTGGATGAACAAAGCAGTTTTAAATAAGAAAGAAATAAAAGAAACATGAAAATCTTTTAAAAAAAGATTTAACTTGTTTTTTGTCATGTCTGCCCTAATGTGTGTGTGTGTGTGTGTGCACGTGTGTGTATGTGTGTGTGTGTGTGTGTGGGGGGGGGGGGGGGGTGGGCGGTGGTGTTTCGGGATTGATAAATAACACTGAAAAAGGAATGGTATTCGAGGTATTCAAAATATCCTTTTGATTCAAAATATCCTTTTGATCCATCGATCATGAATATCTCATATCGACCTTATTTTGTAAGTTACAAGTAATTTACCTGTCCAAAATTGGAAGGAAAAATCCTGCGCAGGCCCATTTTCATACCTCTAACTTAAGTGAACACTGTCCATCGAAGCATGATTTTTTTTTTAATTTTTTCATATCATATGAAAGGTTGGTCCTTTAGCTTTCCATACATATCAACATTTTTTCATAAAATTATATATGCTCAATTTGGCAACCATTTCAAAAGTGTTACGTTTTTTTTGAGACACACGGTATAGGGTTAACCCTATTGGCAATTGGCTTAAAGTGCCCCCTCCTCCATCCTGACCAAATCTCCTACACTCACCATGCATAGGAGTAAGGGCTGCTGCTTGGAGAATGTTGATCTTTGCACACTTGAACTGGTAGGCGAGGCTTTTCATTAGACTCAACACAAACTGCACGGGAGGACTGGGTTTGGGTTTGCTAGGTGACTTATTCTTGGATGGTTTGACAAGCTCATCCAGACCTTCACTACTCTCAACCATTTGTCTGAAGAAAGTAAAATAACAAGGGTTTATATTTCAAGATCTCTGTACTTTATATTAAAATTATCACTTTTATTTATTAGTTCATATACCAAGTTATTATTTTTGTTGTTGTATTGTCCAATAACTCATGAATAGTGATCTTTTATTCAATGATGTATGAAGTGCTATTATTTATTTCAAATAAAAACATTGATTCAGTCTGGAGTAACAATTCTTGCTTGAAAGATCAGTTATAATATTAAAATCAATACAAATCCACTAAATTAGACACTAATTATTGATTAATGGACGTTTTGAAGATTTGAACTCACCTGTGAAAAGAGAGCTTGCACAGCATAGCCCCTGCCTCACATTCATGGAATTTAGGACTACAGATGAGCTTCATGCCTTGGACCAGGATCTCAGATGGACTGGACCAGGGATGGGCTGGAGATGAGGGGAGGGGCCAGGGAAAGGACCCAACCAATAGATTGTAAGCCGATGATCGAATGTCATTGGAGGAATCGAAGAGAGAGTTCACCAAGAGAGATGCATTCCTAAAATTTCAAATAAGAGAACATCAAAGAAACAATCAGGTAAGATGCTTTAAATAACATTATAGGCTTGGGCCAGGAAATTGACCAAGTGGTATAACCATATCAATCCTTGACATGAAATAGATGTACCGTAAATCTTTGTGTATAAGGCGCACCTGTGTATAAGGCGCACCCCTATTTTTTGGGTTTGCTTTTTTGCCGACACCAACTGAATCTTCTCTTATTTCAGCGTGCGGTCCCCTTCGGAAACCAAAGCCATGATGCAGGGAATTGGGAAGGACTTTTTATTTATTACGACTTAACAGTCAAAAAGTTAAAGTAAAAAAGAATAGTAACAATGTTGTTTTTAAAACTAAAGATGACAGAAATTTTTTCCTCCCAAGTCCAAACCGAAATTTAGACAGGCTAGTTTTCGAGTGGTGATTCGATATCCCCCCATGTGAGTGAGCTGCATGATACAGGTGAGTGAGCTGGAGACACGAGAGAGCTTCGGCCGGCAAAGTGCTTTGTGAAGGGGCATAATTTATCAAGACTGAAAAAAAAAAAAAAAAAAAAAAAAATCTCTTCCCTTCAAATTAGGAACGTAGTTTATCTTCAAATAGTAGATCCTATTCTTTAGTTGCATTTTGTAAGTCATGTTGAGACACAAAGATTTTCAGAAACCATTAAAAAGTAGCATTTTGAGAACTCAAAATATCCTGTACCTGTGTATTAGGCGCACCCCCCGACTTTCGATTTTTCCCGACGGAAAAAAAGTGCGCCTTATACACGGAGATCTAACTTGATTTTTACATTCAGAAACCAAATAAATCTAGGTCTTTTTCTCCTTGTCAATTACTCTTCATTTACATTCATGTTATAGATTGTAAAAATCCCCAAAGATGTTATCAAATTTGTCAAAATTGCTTCTACTCTTAATTTGTTATGTGTTATTTCTTAAGTGATGTATTTGAAAAAAATCTATTTAGAGTTACATAACTTTCCACAGCTTTTTACACATTATAATTTTCCTTATCTTGAACTTTTCAGTATTAAAATAAAAATATAAATATTTACCTTTCAGAAAAGAGGTTCACCCTACCAAGTTGCCGACTCCATGAGAGTAGTTTCTTAGAAGCAGCTGGAAAATATAAAAGTGAATTAACCACTCAGATAGATATCATGACCATGTTTTATGCATCATCTTTTAACCTAATGCATTTCTAGCAGATTTATCACACCGCAAACAAGTACACACATTCATCAATGACAGGAATGATTGTTTTTTTAATGTGCAAAATTCATCCTAAAAAAATATTTGGAACAGAGAAAGTGTATTATTGAAGTAAAACAAAATTGTTGCAAATTTGAGATGAAAAAAACAACACATGAACGGTTTGGCTTGTAAAAAAGATTCTGTACGTCATGGCTTAAGAACAACGAGGTACATAATCAGTGGCAGGAGTGGGATCTGGGCATTACCTGCAGGTAAAGGACTGCTTGCATTTTTGGGATTGGTCTCTTTGCCACCGGTGAGATTCTCATACATGAGACGGAGAAGGTCTAGTGAGGCCCTTTTCCTCTGGTAGCAAGCTCCAGGGAAGAGCGAGGAGAAGCTCTGCTCCAGGAGCCAGTCCATGAGTTCCATAGCTGCCTGGAGCTTGGCCTGAAGAGCTTCAGTTTCAGCTTTCATCTCTCCAGTCCCGCTGCAAAGAAGTAGATGATAAGAACATACATGATTTATACATAACACCTATCACCTACGTCCATCGTATCCTGGAGGTTCTGCAAATGAGATAACTAGCAAATGTTCTTGGAAGATTTTTTTTTTCACGCTTGGTCAAAATAGAGTTAGCTGGCCTTATATCACAAAGGGGAGTGGTTTGGGAGCATCAAAGCATCTTTACAGGATGAAAGTTTCATTGACATGTTCTTAACATTTGATGGTACCCTTGTAAAGGAAAATTCATCTTCTTCATTCCAAAGTCCCTCATGGTTGGTGTAAATACCATGTTTGTGCAGTGGTGCGATCCATGCAACCACTACTACCATCCAAACACCCCCCTCTAAAGAAAAGTACGTCATTTACTGAACATGAGTACATTTCCAGGAATGAAAACACATGGGTTCACCTGTCCACATTATTGCTTTCAACAAAAGCCGTGGCAGACTGTATCTTCTTGATCCAAGCGAGGCTGCTGTCTCTCAGTCTCACGATCAGTGCCTTCATGCTGATCCTCAACTGATTCCTCAGTGAGGTGTCATCACTGTTCAAGCAGTTCTGGACCAGGGTCTTGATGAGCCTGGTCTCGTCATCGCCAACAGGTTCTGCCGTCCTTGGAGAGTAGCATAAGAGATAGATGGTGTCGCCCCTGATGTCGTCATTGTGATGGTTTACAGCTTCTTCCAAGGTGGCAGAGTGATGGTGCTTTTGATAGAGATGAACAAACAAATCAGAATCATCTCAAAGGTAAAGACCAATTTTGGAAACGCCCCCCTCTCAAAAAATGAAATGGAAGCTCTTATTACCAATCATGTGAAAGAATATGTTATTACTAATACGTGATCATACAAATTTTGCTGAGAAACAGCCTACTAATTGATATATTTGGTACATTATTATATCTCTTTGGACCTGATAGATATAACGCACATGTCGCGAAGTCCCATATACATCTTTCTGTGTAAAGTGCTTGTAACTTTACCAAGACTGGGCCAAATTTCTTATCATTTTGATGATTCCAGAACCTTGCAGTACACACCGATGCTTATATGCTAGATGATCAACCTTTTCTGATCAATTCCATAACGTTTCTTTCACAATGCAATTGCATGAACCATAACTGGTCTTTATCTTTAATTGTATGAGTATTCAATGACAAATTGTGCTGCGTAAATTGAAAACAAAACTAGTAATTCATAAAATTCAATAGAACCTTCAACACCTACAGTCTATCAATAATCCTTGACATTCAATGCAGTGTACAAATAAGTCCTTCATAATTTACGTATGAAGTACCCGGTACTCATACACAATGTAAAATGGTAAAAAGACTTTTCTTTAGTGATGGAAAAGTCCACCTCTAATTTCTGTATAACATCAGAAAATAACCTTTTATTTAACATTTTACAGATACATGCAATTGTCAACCCAAATACTTTAAGTATGATTACATGTAAATCTATCACATAACTTTTTTTAAATATTACATGTCTTTGCATACAGTTTTATATATTCTTACCATCCACTCCTGTCCTTGAAGAATCTTGCATGTTTTAGCTTGCTTGAGTAGGATGATCTTTCTATGGAGGTTTCTTGCCTCTTGTTTGTGACCAGCTCTCATTATTACCTTCACATCCAGCAACAAGGGAAATGTTTCAGGAAACATTTTGAAGGTGGCTGGCAACCAGGTATTGGCAATTTGGCTCCTGACAAGTCTGTTGAGAAATTTGATACAGGAATTGTAGTCTGATTGCATGAAAATTATTCATCATTAATATACACATGTACCGGTACATCTTTACTGGCAACATAGAAACATATGAAGTAAAATATGTACCGGTACTAGAAATAATAATAATTATAGGCATTTCTATAGCGCCGTCTACCTGGAAATTCTATTCCGAGGCGCATTTATTATTACCCCGGCTTTAGCCTAGCTGCCATTACAGCGCTCTAGCATTTCAAGGAATTAATTCCTGCCAGGTACCCATTTACCTCAACTAATACTTTTCATACTTATACCAAATATCACTATTAAAGTCAGGGCTTTGATTGTTACACATCAAACATTAGGCAAGATACATGAACGATATTCAGAAATATATAAATACAGTTACGCTTCTATATTAATAAATGATACCAGTTAATAATTATTGAATCCACACAGATCAGTTAAAGTTCTTCTTCTTTTGCAATGACCGCTAGAGATATAGTTAGAACTATAAAGATGATACAGTAATATCCACTATGGAAGATTGACATGATAACACAAATATTGTCCACATCTATTATTTTGAAGATTGAATACAAGCAAGAAAACAAAACAAATTTGACCAAATTAGAGTTGAATTCACATAGTTTTCACTCACGCGTTATCACTACAGAGACCAGTTACAATGACTTTTTCAAAGTGCTCCTGCCAAGTCCCTAGTGGAGTCTCCTGGACTTCTTCTTCCTGCATCGCATCTTGGACCCTGGCAGGGGTCAGGGCCAGTTCTGCCTTGAGCCCTGCTAATAGGATCTTGTAAGTATCATTGGCTGCAGACAAGATATGGTTTGTATCCAGGCAGGAGAGGAGCTCACTGGAGAGACCTGGGTGGAGGAGGAGGACAGCTTTTGCCCCCAGGTGGGGAATCAGGGTCGTCAAGAGGGTGTAGCGACCTTTCAGATGGACAGGTGATCCGAGAAGCTCTTGGGCCAAGTATCTCAACAGCTAGAAAATTGAGGAAAGATTGAACTTAGAGTCTTGAAGTTGGATCTACAATGTATAAAACTATATCTCAACAGCTAGAAATTGAGGAAAGATTGAATTTGAAGTCTTGAAGTTGGATCTACAATATATAACACTATGAAAGTTGAAGTTTGAACCATGGGATTTATCCTCTTGGTACATTCATAATTCAACATCTCCTCAAAATATAAAGAACATGGCAGGTTGGCAGATATATATAATAAAGAGTTACAAATTACTACCACACATTACAAGAGTGCCGCTGTCTGTCTCCATCTCACATACCGGTTCTATGACATATACTCCTGTGAGAACTGCTCTGCGGTCAATATCCTACCCTAACTTCAACCCTGAATCTTTCAAGAAATTTCTTCCTGCAGGTAATAAACCCCATGCCAATCCTAATCCTAATCTGACCTAAAATCAAACTGCAATATTAATCCTAACCCTACAATGAATGAAAATAAAGCTAGGAGCAACTGTAACCAGAGCATATGTGGGATCACCTATCTTTGACAAAAAAATACCGTCCAGAGCAACTGTCACTGGGGGCATATACTAAAGCACCTACCTCATCATCATTAGAGTTCAGGAGGCAATTCTCGGCTCCGTAAGATTCCAGCAGAGAACCAAACAAAACCCTGATCTGCTCCGGCACTCCATCAACAGGACTGTGCCAGTGTCTCCAGATGCAGCTCAGCACCAGCTGGACCACATCCGAAGACCTCGTCAGGAACCGTTGGGCATTGTTGTTGAGGAGTGAACGCAGATGCTCGAGGTGACGATGGACACACTGAAGCCATAGAGTGAATACTGCAGGATTTAAAAAGGAGATAGAAAGAAAAGTGGTGTTTTCAGCCAGGTGGTCTTTATATGCAGGCTCCTTTCATACAGTTTCAATTTGCAAAGGAAACATGCAAGTAGTCTAGTTACAAGACAAACTGGCCTTTTATAGGAAAATTTGACCTAAGTATGTTATAAATGACATTGCATTCGTCTATTCATGCAGTCACAGAACTTTCTCTTAGATAAGGCATGGTAAAAAAAAAAAGAGTTATTGTCATGCATTTCAATAATGAAGAGATGTTACACTTGGAGCATTCAGTAAAAACCATGAGTTACTTCAATCCACTTCAGATCAAATTGTATCCATATATTTTGGGATCTATTTAAATGCCCACATTTCCATACATGTATATTCTCCACATACATTTACACTATTTTCAAATAGTATGTCTAATCATATGACATATTGTCATACTTCGAAAACATATTCTATACTGCTACCCTTAAATGCCAAGTTTACTAACATATTCCAATTTATGGATGTTTCTCTCCTGGGGACCTAGCAAAGAGTTATCCATTGACATGTAATTAATTAATAAATCCAGACTGCATACATTACTTGTTGCTTTGTCAGGTAAGCCTCTAGCAAACTTTCAGGTTGTCAAGAACAACCTTTTTTGTATATCCTAGTAAACCGGAATATTGAGCCATAATCAGGATTGACAGTGCAGTCATCATTTCTAGAAGTGGTCTCTGACTTACATTGAATGGAGTGAAACTCAGGAGTGTCTGTGCTGCCCAGGAGTTCTTGAGTAACGGTCAAGAGAGGTCCAACTAAGAAGATGTGACCCTTCGAGGACAAATGATATGAGAAGAGACTTAATCAGATAAATCATGCATGCTTTATGGACTTTGAAGAATAGACAGAGCAACTTTCTTAATTTTTTTGGTTTTAATCATCTAAAATTCAACAACTATTCACAGCAGTGTAAGTCAGCATTTTGCACTGAATTTTCATTTCTTTTAGATTAAATGAAAAATCACTCCATCGTCTATACCAACAGATCCACTGAACAGAAATAAGAAAATGGGACACTTCTATAAAATAGCATACAATGCATAGTTTTGAATGGGGTGATGTGATAAAGTTACATTCAGTGTGTGAATAATTTCTCTTTGCCAACAATGGCATTCACTTTCTTCATATACACTACATGCCGCTTTATGATAAATCTAAGGAAATAATTGATGAAAAAATCTAGAAAAATTGAAAAAAGGTGTTAATTTCATAAATAGGACTCAGAAAAATACCCCCTAGAAGTAAATAGATTATAAACATAAAAGAAAGTCACTGTGGATAGAGATTTACAGCAGAGTGGGGAGGGGGTATGGGTGGCATGTGCTGGGGAAATGTCCGTGTCGATAGGTTTCTAGGGACAGTATTCTTTCTGGGGGTAGTTGTATGGATAAACATTCTATTAACTTAACTTATTTTTAAGTAAGATCATTATGAATTTATCCAATAGCGGTAAACTTAAGTCTGTAATTATGATAGGAAACAAATGGCTAAATCCCTTTTAATCATTACAAAAATTTGAAATATGATTGTTTTATAAAGGATTAAACATAAAATATAATTTTCTTAGAAGTTTAACGATAACAAAGTACAACTAAATCCTTGAACTGATTAATTCGAAATTATTAGAAGAAATCATACTCTTCTTCATTCTAAATTAATCAACATTATCATTATTTTAAGACGCTCTTACATCATCATCAGAAAGAGAAAGCAAAGCATTATGATGCCCACTCACTTCATTATCACCACTCCCTGTTGGTATTCTCTCCAGAAGTATTCTGACATCTCCGCATGTTATCAGCCCCCGGGCAAGACAAAGAGCTCCAAAAGCCTTCTCTGGGGGACTAAAGTCCAGGAAAGGGGGTCCTACAAGTCTGTTGAAGAAGCCTAGATCTGAGTTGAAGTCTGTGATCGTCTGTGCACTTCCTGTATTTCAAATAAAGGTCAGGGGTCAAATAAAGGTCAAGTGTCTAATGTGAAATTCATTTGTCTGATGCTCACGGTATAAAAACAAAAGTGCTTCAGCAAAATAAAGTGACAGGAGCATAGCACACTTCATATTCCTATACATGTACCTTATGATATTTGTAGATGTTTACTTCTTTCTCACTCCCATTTGCAATGTTTTACATGTAATACAGTTGCCCTGTTGCTGCAAATATTCACTGTGGACATTGCTGTTTCAACTCCCTCCTCTCCTAAGATTGGAATGGGACATCAACGATAAATAAAAGATTAAAAAGTACAGATATCAATTTATACCTCACCTTGGTGGAAGGAATGAAGGAGATTTAATGCCATGGAAACGGCATCTTTAGGATTTGGTGAAGAGTTGAAGAGCATTCCGACAGCGCTGCCAGACATTAAACCACTCTCTCTGGAAAATTTCTGGGTACAACAAAGAAAAGAAAGTAATACCAAATGAAGCTAAAGAAACCAACCCTCCTTTGCCTTAAAAAAAGCCTGTCATGGTGCATGTGTGTGCGTGTGTGTGCGTGTGTTTATGTGTGCATGTAAAGATAGTCTTTTGATGCGAGAGTTGACTTCACCACCCTAACATCAAGAGTTTTACTTTCTTACCACAAAAAAAAAAACAAAAAACATGTAATTATAATTTTGAAAATATGAGTACACTGTGCTGGATTCCCAGAACAACTAACTTTGTCTGAATTCTCCTAAGACAAAATGAAATTAAGGATAACAAAAATATCAATTTTAACCAGAAACTTTCTTCTCTCAAGAAGTAAGTATATTTACCCATCTATTCAACTTTGTATTATGGACTCAAATTACTATAATATATTGCACTGTCAAAAAAAAAAAGGTACACAACTGCAAGTACGTACATCCATTCCACGGATTAAAAGGATAAACTTATTACCTCTGTACTATAACTAAAAGTAAAAAGAACAATTAGAGAGTAGCTTTAAACTTGCTGATTATGCATATATACCTGTTTGAAGACCTGTGTGACTTACCTTATTACACATCACGATGACAAGATTCCCAACCAGACCTGAAAGCTGGGATACTAGATCTGCATGATGTCTACTTTTAACACTGCCTTCACTACCCCTACTGCCCTGGGCGCCATCGAGAATCTCCCCGAGTTGCAGAGGGACGATTTGACACATCTGTAAGGCTAGTCTGGACAGTGTCGAGCAGCATGCTGTGACCTCGGGGTGAAGAGCAATTCCGGTGAGGGTCGTTGAAACCTCTGCTACTATTGAGGTCATTGTGCGGTTCATGGCAGTGAGGAATTGTGGGAAATGTGTGGCAAGCGGGCTATGTACTAAAGGGCTCGCTTCTAGAAGGTTGGAAACTGAACATGAAGGAAACATGAAAAATTTACATCAATTACCTCTCCAAAATTTTGTAAAAGAATACCCTTTTATTTATACCGATTTTATATCTATTTGTTTTATTTATTTCAGTATGGAAGAAATTACATATCAACCAAATATTACACTTTCTCCTTGTCAATGGACAAACAGTATTCATAAAGAGGGAATATTATGTGGTTTGGGGCAAATACCGCACACTGGTCAATATGTAGAAATGCTATTGTACTCTACACATAAGATATATAAACAATATTTTCAGTTACACAACAGATTTATAATGAAACAATTGAAAAATAAATGATATCAAAGTAATGAGAACATTGATCAATTTACCTCTGGATGCCTGAATGTTGTCCATTAAACCACCATTCTCTGACAGAAGAACCACAAATTGACTGTCAATAATGTCAGCCATCTTAGGATAAAGCTCAGACAAAGCTAGAGCAGCCTGTAATACAGTATTTAAAAGGGAACAATGTCAAAATCGAGGGAGAGAGTATTATCGATTCTTTGCATGTCCCACTAAAATTGTGATGACTGAAGAAGAAGAACAAAAAAAAGTATTCTGATTTTAAGGATGATATGTTTTAATATATTGCTGACAGCCTGACACTTCTTACAGTATACTATTGTTGATATTTTCTGAGCAGAACACAACTTGAGTATTCAAACTTGTATGTACTGGTACTCTGTTATTTAGCATGCTTAATACAATTCATATATTTTCCTTTCAAATGCACTGTCTAATTGATATTTATTTCATTGTTCATCATGAAAATACATAATCAGGTGAATGATGCTGAAAACAGTATTGGGCATTCACATCTCCCATGTTGCTACTATAGGTCACTAGCTCTGAAGCTGTAACCCACTTCCAGCTGGAATAGCTGTTCTTTCCTCCATGTATGTAGTCTTGTTTACCCATGATCCTAATGGAGTGAAATATGGTATAGAAGTGTCTAAGAGAGGTGGTTTTGGAGGAGTAAAGCAATTTTGTAGGCTGAAACTAACCATACGCATATGGAAGGTACCTTTGTTAGGGAGAATTTACAGTAGATATCATATCCCCCCCAAATTTGTTTACGCTTTGGCATTAGCACTGAAGTTGTTGCACACTGGCAAGAACTCTGTGTAGTGTCAAGTCTGGAGTAGGTAGATTAATCACTCACATCATTATCTTTCCAGGGATAAATTAGCCCGCTCAGAAACATATTATCATTGAATGCATTGAAACCCATTCCATTTATTAAACAATAATCCATTTGAGAAACATTGAGAAACTGGCTACTTGGTATCAATCTAATAATCGAAAATCAAATCACAATGACTCTGCCACTACAATCACATTTTGACCTCTGACCTTGTGAAATTTTCGGACCAGCTTGACCTCAACGGCTGTCTCAAAAAAGACCCAGGTGAATCTTGACACCACATCCTCTAGAATGGCCTGACTGGGTCTATAACTTGCAGAGCTTTTCCTTGAGGCAATGTTTGCAGGGATGCTTCCTTTCACAGCTTGCTGGATTCTTGCAGTGATGCTATCTGCAAGCATTTGCCACTGTTTTATATTTTCGTCATTTCTTAAATACAAAAGACAAACAAAATACATTAATACATAATTATACATCATCTCATTTTCATCTAAACTTCCATTGAAAAAAAAGTTAAATAATAATCCTTTTTCAAGAAGCTTATCTAGTAGAATTTAGTAATGCTTCTGTAAGAACTGGGAATTCAAATAGTTATGCCCATTGAGCTTTTGGACCTTGTAAATTTATTATAAATCAAACATATGGGTTTCTTTCAAGTCAACTGCAGCTAATTTTCTACTAAAAAATCTGTAAAATTAATTGAAAAGCCAAAGGGAGATTATGGCTAGAGGAAAAACTTACACAGATGTACTGTATTTGTTATAAGTTTTTAAATAAGAGCTGCTGGTAATTATATATAAATCAATTGTTCAATATTCATCAAATTTTGTCAAGTGATTCACATACACTGCTGTAGCTGAACTAACCGAGATCATACTTATTCCTTCTGTTTTGTTCATAATATAATCAGGAGCATTCTACCAAGATTAAGTACCAAAGCACAGGAAAAAATTAAGGTTGTAACAAATATTTAAAGCCTACATGTACATATTGCAGGGTGCTACAAGAATTTTTTTCACCACTTGCCCTGTCGGGCAAGTGGGTTTTCAATTTACTTGCCCAAACAATATTTCCACTTGCCCAAAACTTTAAAGCGAAAAAGGACTCGAGGTTAAAGCATTTATTATCGCTTTCTTGGCTGGCGGTGCCTCCATGTTTACTAGCACAATCGAGAAAAAACAGCTGATCAACGCACGTGTGTGTCTGTGCAAGCCGCTGTCATTTGGAAACGTAGGCTAAATTTCAGCTGTTAATAATTTGGGTCAACTCTTCCATCAAGAAACGTCATGTAAATAATGGGTAATCAACTATTTTAAATAAAGTACGGACATTTTTATTTCATCATTCACTGCTATAAATATCATGCCAAAATTTGTAAATTCTTACTAAATAATAATATTGAAGATATTTTACGATAAATCTCGGATAAGTATGCGAAAACTAGACTAAACAACGTCGCTAAAACCATGAAAACAAAACAACAACGGCTTATATTCTGGGGGTCTCGATACTATTATCAAAATGACTCGCTCGGTCGGATCTTGAGACCGCAGTAATAAATTGAAAACGAGACAAAAACATTCATCTGATTTATATGAGCAGCGAGTTTTAAATAATATGTTCACAATCATTAACAGTCATTATGAATAAATATCAAACATTTGACTTTTTGTACTTACTAGAAAATCCCTGTTGTTTATTCCATTCCGATTCGCACGTGTTCATTTCCCTAGAATAATGACGTCATATTTGGCGTGATTCAACCAATCGGCAATCAGAGAATAGCAAAGGCCTGTCGGTGCGGCCTGCAGAGCTAGAGAGAGAGAGCGCGAATAAGCTCGCAGCTGGTACGATCGCGCTAGCTGTCTCTAGCTAGCTCACGGCCGGCCGTGCGTGGAGGCGGAGCGGCATTCATGGCTTGAAGTGTCACTGTTGCATGCGCGCTGAGCTAGCTGAGCTGGCTAGCTGTCTGTGAAGTTTTTTCGAAATCGGAACAATCGCTTTTTTGCTTCTGGATTTTGACGACGGGTAAGAAGTTGACGGGTGAATGGTAGAGTTCTTGGACACTAGGAAATTACTGTAAAAGTATCACTTGCCCGAATCGGGCAAGTGATAATTTGATTTACTTGCCCGACGGCTCAATTTGGTTGCCCCGGGACGTCGGGCAAGCGGGTTTGTCGCGCCCTGCATATTGAATTTGAATTTATTGATTCATCTGTCATTATAATATAAATTCTTTTTCCATTGGTTTAAGAATAATAGAGATCATTTCACAAAAAAATTATACATTTATAAGAAAGAAGTATACAATCACAAATATACATTATGTGAAGGTAAAACAAAAGAGACAGAAATACAAAAGAGGTTTTAAGCTATGGGGTTCACTGAAAGAGAATAGTCAGAAGAAACAGATAACATCACTAAGTGAGCAATTCTTGATAGATCAGTGGGTGTTGATATGAAAATAAACTAATGACTTAAACTGGTTTACTGTTTGCCAATCACCAACCTTTCTTTCTTTTCAGAAAACTCCTTTAAGCTCTCAAGAATTTCCCCCCAACAAGAAGTCTCTCTGGCAGAAGTCTTCACAGACTTGCTTTGACTTCGAGTAGAAGATAGATTTGCCATTCTGGTCCTAAAGAAATCATAATAAAGAATAAAATGTTATCATTATGACACAGGTAAATTAGACCTACTCACACAAATTGGTATAAGACTCAGTTTCTGTTCCTTTGCTTCGTTTTACGCTTTTAATTCAGACAAGCGTTTCTGTTCCCCATATGAGGATAATATCTGACACAGAACTGAGCTAGACAAACTTACTAAGATGAAGACACCCAACTACAAGAAGGAAGAAAATGAAATTGAACTTGAAGCCCGACTGCTGAGAACAGCATTCTTTCAGAACGACGGCTGAGAACAGCATTCTTCCAGAATCTAGGGTAAAGGTAAACTAGTAAAGGTAAGCCGTAAGGAAGGCTAACGACTATGAGGCGCCGTTTGTAAAACAATTATATAGACAAATTATATATTATATAATCATTATTTAACAAATAATAACCATTATTTACATATAATGCAAGAAAATATACATTTTTATTTATATATAATTCTTAACACAATTTTATTATTTATAAATAATTACAATTCATACTTTATTATTTATAAATAATTACAATTCACATTTCCATTATTTATAAATAATGACAAATTACGTTTCATTATTTATATATAATTGCCATTATTTATAAATAATTACAATTCACACTTTCATTATTTACATATAATGAAAAGCGTATTTCCATTATATATATATAATTACAATTCACACTTTAATTATTTATATATAATGAAAAGCGTATTTCCATTATATAATATATAATGAAAAGCACATTTCCATTATATAATATATAATGAAAAGCCATTTCCATTATATAATATATAATGAAAAGCGTATTTCCATTATATAATATATAATGAAAAGCACATCTCCATTAAATAATATATAATGAAAAGCGTATTTCCATTATATAATATATAATGAAAAGCACATTTCCATTATATAATATATAATGAAAAGCGTATTTCCATTATATAATATATAATGAAAAGCACATTCCATTATATAATATATAATGAAAAGCACATTTCAATTATATAATATATATAATGAAAGGCGTATTTCCATTATATAATATATAATGAAAAGCACATTTCCATTATATAATATATAATGAAAAGCGCACTTCCATTATATAATATATAATGAAAAGCGCACTTCCATTATATATTAAATAATGATTGTGTATGCAAATGTCAATGGTTGGTAACGCCCATAATATGAATATTCATGAGCTTGACTGATATTATTATCCTCTATTCCAGGCACCGTTCCATTTTGTGTTCTTTGTGCATTCTTATCAGAAATCCTACGTGCGGTAAATAAGTCTCTGTATCACTATTCTCCGTCTTATTTGTATGCAGATTTGGGTATAATGATTGATAACTGTAATCATCCTCATTATTTTAATAAGAAATGTTTCTATCTGTGATGGAAGTTTTTATGTACGATTGCCTGATCTGAAGAGAAGACTTTCGCTGCATGAATATTTAATGTATGACGTCACCCACACAGAGTGAGGGTTCGAGGTTTTCTTTGAAAGTTTGATGGTGAGTACAGCTGTAATTACGTTCAAATCTCGTAAATTGAATCATATTTATAAACATATCTCCTGATAGTATGAATCTGCTGATTTGTCTGTACATTACGAAGTGGTTTAAAATGGTTATATCTGATGAATTTAGGAGTAATCTACACTCGAACTTTTGATTTGTTTTTTATCGTCGTGAGAAATATTTCAGCTCGATTGCCATCGTCACTCCTTGATCCTTGGCCCAAACTTTCGGGCGAGACCATCTCTGAAAATTCGATACGAGTAGGTCTATAGGGTCTATAGGCAAATCACTTCACTAGCGCTAGCTGCATCAATGATCCAAGCTTTTTGTTACTTTTAGGTCCAACTGTTGAATAACTACTTTCATAGTTGGGTCAGAAGAAAGTTAATAGCTAACACTAAAAAGGTTGGTCACAGTTGACCCGAGTTGTGAACAAGCGCCAACATTTGGACCAGATACCGAGATAGTACGAGTATGAGAGTAGAAAATTTGAGGTTCTAATACCTCCCCCCCACCTACTTAGAGAAACGTTGAGCGGGGCCTGCATGTAAGAGTGGGGTGGTGCAGATTTTTTTGTCTACCCCCCCCCCCCCCCCCCCCCCGGTTTTTGCTCATTTCGCCACTGCCGGTGTCACTATTACGTACCAATATGGCTTGCATAATTTCAAATTTGGGCCCCCTCCCCCCCCCCTAAGAAAGCCTGTTCACAGGAAGTCCAATTATTTACTGGTCTGTAGGCCTAGGCCTCAAATTTTCTACTCTCGTACTCGTACTATCTCGGTATCTGGTCCAAATGTTGGTGCTTGTTCACAACTCATGTCAACTGTGACCATGCTTTTTAGTGTTAGCTATTAACTTTCTTCTGACCCAACTATGAAAGTAGTTATTCAACAGTTGGACCTAAAAGTAACAAAAAGCTTGGATCATTGATGCAGCTAGCGCTAGTGAAGGGATTTGCCTATAGACCCTATAGACCTACTCGTATCGAATTTTCAGAGATGGTCTCGCCCGAAAGTTTGGGCCAAGGATCCCCCCATCTACACGTTCGTAATGGCGTTATCACAGTTTTTCCTTCATAATCATTTTGCCTTCGGCGTAGACTAGAAGGGATGAGATTGATTTAGATGATTCCGGCAGCGAGAGTTTAACACGGCTTGCAAGATTTTCAACATGGATGTCGATTTTGACCCATAATTTCCTTAAAAGGGACCATTAAACGGATTATTTCAATCAAGTTAGTAAGTGGAACCGATGTATTATAGCCTAGGCCTAACTGACATTTGGATATGCACAAGGTAAAATGACATTTTGGGGGATTTTGGGGGCATAACAATATGGCTGTGGCAAGTTTTTCAGGTTTGTGGGAGGGGCCTAACGGCTAAAATCTAGCCGTGATATCTTCAACGTGTGGTGGTATAGGCAGTCGTTCAGTCTCTATAACCGGAGGTCTAGTGGAGCCAGACGTAGTCTCAGTGGAACAACCGACGATTATAGAGACTGAAGCTTTCGGTCTAAAGTTGTAGAGGCCTACAATATTTTTGTTGGAGTTAATTCTTCAAATGGAACTAACACAGTCTAACTAGTCTAGACATAATATGTATGGCTTTACATGCTTTAGGGCATGTTCAATCAGTAAAAAAACATACAAAGCAACAAACCTGGAAAACTGAGGATTGAAAAGTTTAAGAAATAAGCTTAGATCTATGTAATTGAATGTGTACCGCGGTACGTCAGGTGAATCCACCGTGAAGCTGGAGCGCGCGAAGGCGACGATCACCACGCCAGAGGTTCAGGGACAGTGGCTCACCTGTGACTCCCAGGTCCCTGCTCAACTCATGGCGAGATAACTAATTAGCGCTGCACTGACACTGTGACTGTGTTTATGAATGGTGATCAGTGCCACGAAAGGCACCCTATTAATTGCATACCTTCTCTTTTAAGATCACCTCCTTACATCTGAACGGGCTCGGCAATAATACTAAATAGAACAGTCTAATTTACCGAAAAACATGCAAAAGGAAGAACGACTGTCGCGGTCTCGGTCAGAAAGTTTGCTTACATCACACACTACCCTATTCTATGGAACGCGAACGTGAATTTGGTACGAAATCAAAGATCTTGATTGTGACTTTGTTACAATTGGCCTAGTATCTCAAATTAATTCCATCGAGTGAAATCATTACAAATTTATTTCATCATGGAACATTGGGCAATAGAGCATAGAATCCACTTTGTATACAAGTATAATTTTATAGGCACAAATTCGCACAAGGCGTCCAACGTCGGCAGAAGAACACCCTTGTCAGTCTAGAACATTTGGAGAAAATCCTCCTATATATACGAGGTGAACAAAAAAATGGTTAAACGTTTTTTTAATTTTATTATAGTATTTTCTCCTTTCCAAATAAGAACAAAAGGAATCTATGTCAAAATTATCATACAAAATCGTAATAAAACAGAGGGAAAGAAGACAATCCTAAGTATAAAGGCGCCTCATAGGGGGCCGGGCCTAGGGGCCCCTAAGTTCCCCCGACCCCCCCCCCCCCACGCCAAAAGAGAGAGAGAGAGAGAGAGAGAGAGAGAGAGAGAGAGAGAGAGAGAGAGAGAAGGAAATGAAGGGAAAAGAAGAGAGGAGAAAAAAGGGAAGAAAGGAGAGGGAGAAGAAAAGAAAAGGG